>CATIWR010404827.1:0-32291 GCA_949677035.1 Omphalea diandra
GAAAACCGAAAAATCTCAAACATTAATATCGAAAATATTCGATTTGTAACGGTTCACGTTTCGGTTTGATTTGTCGGTTCGGTTTTGACGGTATACCGGTTCAAAACTGTCAAACTTTCAGCCCTATATATATATATATATCTTTAAATTCAACCTTATATCTATTTAAATTTTTAATATTTATTCTATTTTCTTAATATATAAATAATTTTTAGTTAAAAATTAAAAATTTTTAAACTTTTTATATATTTTTAGATTAAACGTATATTTTATTGTCATGACACGATTAATTAAACAAGTTAGATGAATCGTGTCATTTAATATGCTTCATAAATTTGTTTGTGTTACGGTTAAAGATTTTAACACAATTTTTTGTATTACACAAATTGCCACCCTATATCCATCCCTTCACTCAATTCATCACTCCTAATTTCCTGGCAGTATAGTCCATTTCAAAAACTAAAAACTGTTTGGTATCTTTTTTTTTTTTTTTGGTCCCATTTCTTTTTGGTTACTTTTTATTATTTTATTTCTTAAGGGAGAAAATATATTCACAATTCAGAAAAAATTATAGAAAGTGAATTTTCTATAATTTTGTAAGCTCATTTTTAAAAACTAAACATTTTAAATTTAAAAAAAAAAATAGAAACAAAAAACAAACACAAATATGATAACAGACACTCTAAATATGAAAACTGTCATTCTTAACAGATCATTATTATTTCAGTTTCCAACAAGGCAATCAATATCTTCTAAGCAAACACCAATCCATACAAACAAAATTAAGCAAATATACAGCCCCCAACTACTGCACGCTACTCATCTGAGGTTAAAATCTTGCCCTATGAATTATCTCCCAATCAATGTAAACGAGCAGGAAAACAAATGCATACTACTGCAGAAAAAAATGCAAAATAAAGATGGTGGAAAGCCAACAGTACCGAGTCCACAAACAAGCTCTCTAAAACAAGTTGGACGGCATGGTAAAACGATAGGTTAAAGCTACATCCCTCTGCCATAACCTCAACCATAGTAACCATTCAGGTCATGCAAACCTAGAGCATTACAATAACTATCTATAACAAAACCGGAAATACCATAAGTTTGTGCATTTAATATAAAGCAACAGGAACCATTCACAAGGTGAAAAAATAAAGCAACTGGCAGCAGCACCATCAATGGCAAAGTTGGATTGACACAAATTCCAGTAAGTACACCATATCATTACTAGAGGGTCATAAAATAGCATATAGCCTAATGGTCATTAAGTTTTCTGAAGAAAATCTTTTGAGCCAGTGAAACCAATAATAAGGTTTCACTTTACTTTGGCCAATTGGTGAATTACAAAAGAGTATAATTCTCGGTTTCAGCTACTGCAAAACAAAGAATATGCGACCAAATAAAGAAGCAAAACCCATCGCTCCGTAGAAACTGACAATAATATCAGGTCTATCAAAATGCTGCTTGCCAATAATGTCCAATTTATTGATAGAACTTAAAAGATAGGAATGTCCGAGGTTTCCTTAATTCAACTGAAATTGGCTGCAACCATGCTGGTAATATGCACATCAATATAGACAACTGATTAGGTATCCACCCAGTTAGGTGCCAAAAAAGAAAAATTGTTTCATTTCAACTTGAACTTGCAGCTGACTGAATCGTAGGTCGGGATATTGGAAACTGCATAATACAAGTGAAAACAAATTGTAAACATCAAGGAGAAAGCTAATTAAGAATACAAAGGATTCTAACTAGGAAATACCATCTCCATATGATGCCATAGTAAGAGGGGAAGAAATTAGCTTTTCTGCAATTTTTGTAATATCTTGCAATGAGACTGAGTCTATAATCTTCAAGAAATGCTCCAAAGGTTTCCTATATGACAAACATTTTTATTAAGAAAGATCATACAACAGCATGAGAAACCCAAAAACCAAGCACGCAAGAAAGGATAAGTACTAATGCACGGGTATTCAAAACAATTAATTAGGCCAAAGGCCCTGTGAAAAAATCATTTATTTTCCATCATGGAAAGAGGGGGAAAAAATGCGTTGACATCCATCACAAAACGATAGATTATAGAGAGACAGCTTTTATCAAAGACATAATTAACTTCAAGCAAAACATCACCAAGCTAAAAATGCCCAGGCAACAGCAAAAGACTTGACCAAGGTTGGAACTTTCTCTTAGGAAAAACAAGATTACATAGAAAAAGAATATCATCATTTTTTTCTTCCCTTTTTTTTTGCACTTAACGTATAAAAAAAAAATCATTAACTAGAACATCAAAATCTGAGCCAGCCACTCATGAACGCAACGAGCAGAACCTTGACATTCAACCTTCACAGCATCAATCAGTAGGAGAAAACAAGCAAAGGGAATATATAAAGAAGACTTGTTGTATTTGGACTCTTTACTGTGAATGAGATGCTACCAACTATATGTAACAGATACCAAGAGAAATATAGATAAACTGATTAGGCAATAATTCAACAGATGACATGACTCAGGCGACACCTCTCTTTGTAGATCAAAATTTGTTTTCCCATATCTTCTGTAGCAATCACCTGCATAAAACACCTTAAATGTAAGCAGATAAGATTATAAATATAATTTCGAGCCAAAAGCAGTTAAGACCAAGAAAACCACAAGCTCAATAGTGGGCCCTTAATATTTACATACCTTGGATTCCAAATTCATCAAAATGGCAGACTTTGCTGATTGTTTTGCACGAATTAGTTGCACTGAGTCAACTGCAGGAAAAGAAAAAAAGGCCATGTAAGTAACAGGCCATTGCATACCAAGCCAAAATTTGGACAGCAAAACAATATTTGGAACAATTAAGGGCAGCATCACACCTGCACTAGGCGAAGCAACTGCAATAAGCTCATTAACTGCAATATCTATGGCTTTTGATGCAAAATAAGAACCCTACATAAGCAAGCACAAGAATCTTCAAAGGGGCATTGAGACAAAGTAAACATTTAAGGTCCACAAAATGGGAATTCATAGTGACATGCTGCTGGTATTTCAGGCAACTACAATAATGATGAGACTCATACAATAATGATAAATTCAAACCCCTCTCCCACTCTCCATTTCAGAAAGCATAACAAATCAATTCACGCTCTAATACACATTTTTTTCTAGAGATATGAAGGTTCAAGGTCAGCACTTCAATTCTAGTAGACCATTGTCAGTCCAACCACGTGAACAGTACAAGAAATAAGCAAATAAATACAGACTGGGATTCTCTCAAGCTTGGATGAAAATGACCTAAAATTTTTGAATAATCTTAACCCTTAACTTCAAAATCAAGGGTTCCGATCTACTTTTAATGTGTAATCACCCACTTTCTAAAATTTTGAATTCTATTTTCTAATGAATCTCAACCATCCATTTGAATTAAACGGTGGAGATTGTTATAACATGACTGCTAATGTTAATCCAAAGTTGAGAGGATCCAAATCCTATCAACAAATAATTGACAGAAGAGGAGGAATCAAAAAGGTTTCCAACACAACGACACCAAAGAAACCGATCCAAGAATCTTGAGCTGAATTAAGCCTTTATGATGGTTGCAGCCTCCAAGACTTCCTTTACTGACTACAGCACCTCTATTTCTGTCTACATCATGTGTTTCTCCTATAGTTACACAACAATTTCTGCTTAAAGTCCAATTTCAAAGTAGACATTTCTATACTTGGTAATTCTGTCAAAAAAAATAGTGCCCTCGTAATCTACATTACATTTTGCCTTAATGCTGAAGTGGGGTGTTCTCAACTTCTGAAGAGGTCCTTGCACCTAAAGAATACAAAGTTCCACAACACCAGCAACAATAAGTATGACCAAATGCTTCCTTTGATTTAGCTAACGCTTAAAATGACTGATGACCTATAGTTGTCAAACAGCCAGATAGCCATAAAGTGCTGAGAGATCTAGGCAAAAAGAATGGGAGAAATCTCAAGATATAAGTGTTTTGAAGGTTCTAGGCAGCAGCTTACAGTGGTAGCTTGTATACCAAATATGCCAGTACGATAGTAGATGTTGCTGAATGCTCTAATGGATTCAATTTGTGGATATTCATTTAAAACCCGAAGAACTGCAGATACAAGAAAAATATAAATATCCAAAATTTAAAAACTAAGGAGAAAAGGAACAATAATTATACCAATAAGTAAATAGTATATTCCATTGATAATTTGATCTAACTACAAATTGTGTATCCAAGCTAAGAGAAACTTACATAGCCTCGAATGCATTCCTTTTCCAGGCCCACCCCTTGAGAAGGATCCACCTCCACCCATTAGCATCTACCAGTAAAATAAATCTTATAACCTATTATTGCCATTAACTTGGTATTTGAAATAAAGTATGGAATGCAAAACCAGTACAAACAGAATATAAACAACCCAGCAAACATTGCAACAAGTTTTTTAATAAAGTAATCAAACTTTTAATACCTCAAGAATAGTCAAAGTCATGACCTCCTTGTCATTATACCAGCCATTTGGAAATTCAAACGCAAGAGCAAAATGGGCTTTCTGGTCCTGCAACAGAAGGTGATGGCTAAGATTTCTGGATGGATGGACAAGGTATGTAAAAAAGATTTCTGTAAAAAATCTTGATACATACCCCTGAATCTGACTGACAACGAAATTCACCTCCAGTGTAAACAGATTCTGGAAATTCAAGTCTGGCAGTCGTGGGTAGGTCAGATAAAAGGGGCTCTGCAATGGAAACCAGTTCCTCATGTTCAGCACCAGAAGCTGCAAGCACCATCCGAGAAGCTGTATAATTTTTCTGAAATTGTCAAAGAAAAAATTTGAGATTCTAGAAGACTTCCAGAAATGGACAATCATAATCTTATAAGACATGATATTCACAAGAGACAATTTGTGTAGTAGTCACGAGGCTTTCTTCAACTTACAGCTACAAATTCCTCCAAGATTGTACTATTCAATCTACTTATTGCAGATTCAGGTGTCAAAAGTGGATTTGCCAATGCACCAGAAAAACCAGCAGAATGAATTGCTTCCATAAGCAAGTCTTGAGGGTTGTTGGAAGCTTCACGAATCTCTGCTTTGACCTTCTGAAGCTGCAGGAGATAAAATATCATTTCTATGAGCTTTGCATGTCTGCAACTTCACTTCTATTAGCACCACATGGATAGGAAACAGATGGACACCAACCTGTTCATTGACCTCCCAATCAAGGAAGACAGGATTCCTCACACAATCTATAAGTAACTCCACCATCTCTGGAACATAAGTCTTCAGTGCATCATATGTGTAGCCCACCTGGTCTCGAGATGCTAAGGCTTGAACATTTCCCCCAATTGCCTCAACTTCACGCACAATACGGAAGTGGCTACGGTTTTTTGTGCTCATGAATGCCATTCGTCGCAATAAATGTGTGACCCCAAATGAAGCAGGAGACTCATAGATTGAACCACAATTAACATATAACCCTATTGATGCTGTAGGACTCTGGCATGAAACCCAACACCAACTTCCTTAAGAAAGTAAAGAAGCAACTAAAACAACAATCACTACCTTCCAGCAAAATTCCCTACCATAAGACAACATGAGAAAAGGAGCAAATAATAGTAAAAGTACTATACGCATACTCACTGGTGATGTTTCAGAGGCTATTGTCACATCATTTTGGAGCACTGTAATCTTGGTCTTTCCAGGTTCAACATAATCAGGCAATGTGGGTGGGAGTTGAACTCCTGGAAGCGGGAAGTCTAAAGGAGCCAAAGACTTGGACTTGTTACCACTCAGCCAGCTGAAAAGACCAGCAGAAGAGGATGACTGCAAGGTAGTTGCACCTGAACTGGCAAATCTAGCGGCCAACCTACTGATTGCAGGGCCCTGTTCACACATTTGGATGTCTGAAAAATGCTTCATTCTTTACTCTATCCGAATTCCATATATACAGTCACAGGAAACAAAAGTATCCTACCAGCTAAATAACGGTTGAAGAAAAAATTTTTACACAGAGTTTATGTCAATAAGCATCATCACAGAGCTCAACCTATTTTCTTTGATGATCATTTTGTTACATTTATAAGCAACAAAACAGGCAAATGACAAATTTATAAATAGATCTTGCAGCCAACCATTCGGATTAAACAAAAGCAAATAGATGCATAGGTTATTGACCTTCAGAGGCCTAAGGCGTAAAGCTGCAGTTCTGTACATTGCAGATCAATGTCGAAACCCTAGATTGTACGGTAGCGACGGGCGCCCTCGTTTTTCCAGATGATAGTCTTTTTTTTGTTTTTTTTTCTCTCGGCTGTGATTTTCCTTTGGTTGTGACTGTAACACTGTCACTGTTGGTGAATATGGAGCAGTGATTTCGGCCTCCCGTCAGATGGACACCCAGGAATAATCGGAACCGTCCGATATTAATTGGATCTCCGCCGTCATAATGTTTAAGATTGTCACTGCCTAAATTGGTTTTCAGAGAAAAAAAAAATTCAATTCTCAAAACTTACAAATTTTTCTGCATTTCTATTTGAGTTATCGTTAAAAGATCACATTAAAAACATTACTTAAAGATAGTCAAAAATTACTTTAATGGTTTATTTGACGTGTTTTAGTAATAAAAATAAGGCTAAAAAACTTGAGCTTTCAAAAAAAGTTATATTTATATTCTGAATAAAAAAAATTTATTGTTTGAATATATGAATTTCTCTTTTAATTTCAGGTTTAGCCTGGATAAGATAGATATTTATCTGAATATGATATTTGTTGACACGGGGCATCATCACCTACCCAAACTTAGGGTAAATTATGAAAGAAACTTAAAATTTTAACAAATTTTCATTTATGTTCATAATAAAATTTTTTTATTTTAAATACATGAACTTTCGTTTTAATTTCAAGTCGAGCTTAGATGTTTCTTTGAACATAATATTTACTGATATGACTATTCATATAACAACACCTATATGAACAAATTTACCTTATTCAATGAACATATCTATATAATCATCCTTAATACGATACTATGAATAATTTTAATTTTAAAATATTTTTTTTATTTTTTAAAAAATTAAATATTTTAGTAAATAAAATCAAATCTATCACTTCAAAGTTTAAAATACGTCCAAATTATTTTTTTCAGACAAATTTGTGTTAGAATTTTAGACAAATAAAATCTATCTTCAGTAATTTATATAAAAAGAAGAATCAAATTAAATCTAAAATTGACTTAGCTGGCAAATTTTGAGTAATTATTGTTTTCAATTGCTTATTATCATAGCAAGAATTTTGTTAGTATAAAAATAATTAGAAATATTTTGTTAGTATAAAAATAATTAGAAGATCAACATTTTCATAAATCGCATCAAATTGACAAAATCGAGAATCATCAATAATTTGGTTAAGTTTAGTGTAAAAAATCAACCACCTAAAAAATCGAAAAATCGCCCAAACTAAAAACTAAATCAAATTGATGCAACTTAAAACTACGTCATTTCGTGCAAAATTCAAAATTACAATATTTTACTCAATTTTTAAAATATTAAGAATAGTTTTCATTATGTTATAATATAATATATATTTTAAAATTTTTAAATATTTTAAGTATTTTTATATATTTTTTAAAAAATAAAAAAATACATATTCAACTGAACTTGTCGAACTTGATGAATCACGAACCGATTAGTTAATCGTTTTAATCTCCAGTTTGATTTTAAAAACATTGAGCAAAATTATATGGCTTTCAGAGTAATATTTGTTACTTAAAAATTAAAATTATTAATTGTGAACATATTCATTCAATATGATAAATTTGGTCAAATGAGTAATCTCATGTGATGTCAGGAAATATAATATTTGGAGAAGGAATTAGGTTAGACTTGAAATTAAAATTAAAATTCATGTATTTAAATTTAAAAAATTTATTCATATTATAAATGAAAATTCTTTAAAAGTTAGAGATTTTTTTTGTGATTTGTTTAAGTTTCATCAGGTGATGATGCCACATTAGTAAATTTCAGATTTAGAAAGGTATTTGTCCTGTTTGAAGATAGACTTGAAATTAAAATAAAAGTTTATATATGTAAATAACAAAATTTTTTATTTAGGATATAAATGTAACTTTTTTAAAATTCAAGTTTTTTATATTTTTTTCCTAAAAATAATAAAATAATAATTTAAAACATACTAACTTTTCCAATAGTAGTGCAAAACGTAATCTTCGTAATCTTGAATTTAACCGTACCAAATCTTT
Source organism: Omphalea diandra (assembly GCA_949677035.1). Lineage (NCBI taxonomy): Eukaryota > Viridiplantae > Streptophyta > Magnoliopsida > Malpighiales > Euphorbiaceae > Omphalea > Omphalea diandra. The sequence continues at coordinate 8,245 of CATIWR010404827.1, forward strand.
TTCTTTTTTGAGTGACTTAAAATTTGTAAATTTTTTTATTAAATTGATGATATTTTTTTAATTTATAAAACATCTAATAGGAAATAATAGAACTAATTTTCTTTTAAAATTTTCACACAATAAATTAATAAAAAACAAAACACTCTATTAAATAAAAAAAAAGTATTTAATAGAAGCTCTTACTATAATAATATATGAAGGAAAATCAATCTAAAATCTATATTCTTGACGTCCCCCTTTTCTGTTGGGAAAAACAAAAAAATTGTTCACTCTGGAACGTCTATTTTCTACGTCTTAAGTGAAATATTTAATATTTAATATTTTTGAGTAAATTTTATAATAATGTCTATATATAATATCTTTATGTAATTTAGGGTGATCTCATATATATATATATATATATAACGTAAGCATGCATCTAAAATTTTGAAATTGTCCATAATTTAAACATGAATGATGATTATATTAATATGAACTGAGACATTGGTCTTCCTATTGCAAATGATTCTCCTTGGTTTTCAACTTGCATACATAATTCCTAATGCATACCAAATTATGCACTTCAACTTGATTCAACAGACAAAATAACACGATTAGATGTTCTTGAGGACGTGAACGAGTGACTTTTCTTCTGGTGCATAGAATAGCCTAAAAAAAAAGAAGAAAAGTAAAGGTGTCAACAGACAAAATAACACGATTGGATGTTCTTGAGGCCGTCAACGAGTGGCTTTTCCTCTGGTGCATAGAATAGCCCAAAAAAAAAAAAGGGAAGAAAAGTCAAGGTGAAGTTAGATGAAGCAATAGAAAATTAAAATTAAATATATAAAAAAAAGCCAAAATGGAATGTCCACGCAAAGAGTTACAAATCTACATTCCTGTTGCAACTAGTTACGTATATCGAATAATGGGAACATTAAACTACTTAAGTGTTCAATTTTTTCCTTGTACAATACATAAATTAGGAATCAATTAATTTTAATGTATATTGAAATAAATAAATAGAATATATAACGAATGGTGGTTTAGATAACTTCTACATAATTAAATATTTTTGTATTTTTTATCTTAAATTACTTATTCAATTAAACACTAATGAGAATGTTCTCAAGTATAATATATATATATATTTCGAGATGAGAATATATTTATAATCTAACTTAGAGTAATTAAAATTTCTGGTGAATCTATGAGTACTAATTTGCGGGTGATTTGTTTATTAACGTTTTTGGCTTGGTTGCTGCAATGATATGTAAAAAAAAAAATAAAAATTGAACTTGCCATTTATCTCTTTCTTTCTATTTGTCACGCAAGATGATCGAATTATGCTATTCCCTAAAAGTATTCACCCTTTTTCTTTTATATATATATACGCACCCCGCGACCAGGCCATCATTAGTTTAATTACTGAAGATGGTGATGATGACTGCATCAACATTTAATGCACATTGTTTCTGGCATTTTAGACAGGTGCCAAGAATTTCATGGAATAGAAAAGATTGCAATATGAAAGTTTTTTTGAGAGATAGTATTAGAGTTGGTGGTATTATAAGCTTGATCACTTGGCTTTCATACCATTTCTTGGAGGAAAAGATCTGCATCACCAATTAGTTTCGAAATGGATCAGTTTCTTGATGCTTGAGAATCCCAAGTTGGGATGATGAATATGGTGGGATTGTTGTCGATCCTAACAACTTATCCTCTACTGCCAATGCTTTTGCTTCTGCCCTTCTAGCTTTGTTAGGTAAGACATAGCACCACATGCATGCATGGATTCCACCCAGTTTCACATACCCCCACCCATTTTCACATGTACAATCTCTATCATGTGCTTCACCCATCGTTAGTCGGCCAAAAAGTTCTTGGAATTAGGGCACGTCGTTTTGTTTCCTCACTTGGTGTCCTAAAGGTATTGGGCACATGGTTTTCACTATTGCACAACAGTAATCTCATTCTTTTTCTTTTGTGGTTAAGTGGAACAAATAGTTAGCATACCATAAGTGGGTCTTTACTATTCTGATTGTATTTTAGTTTCATCAAATGACCGACAATAATCTCATTGCAATAATGGATTGTCCCAGTTATGTCCTATCAATCATCATATGATTTATGGAAATTATCTCAAATATTTAATAAATTAATTAAATAATTAGATGGTGATTTAAGAAACCAAAATTTAAAAATACGAACAATCAATTTGAGGCAAAAACAGGAAGCTTAAGAGTGCTAGTAGGGATCAATTGAGCTGAACACAGGCAGCACATTCAGCATCTCATTTGGCCACACATTTCTGCAAACAAGTAGCACTTGTTTTCTTCAAGAACGTTTCACTGGACATTTTATTTCAAAAATCTTGAATTGAACTCAAAGAAAAAAGATAAAAATTAGGAATTTATTTGAGAAATTGAAATGGCAGAGACAAATAGAAATTGGATGGAGGTTAAACCCCTAAATCATTAGGTTATAATGAATTTGGGTCAAATATTACAAAAAATATTGAAATTAATCAATTAAATAATTAAACTCAAATCATTATATACTATTTATATTTTATGTAATTTTTGAAAACTCTTAACAAAGATTTTTAAGTTCCACCATGCAGAACCAGGCTACACTATGCTAATTTAGAGTTCGTTTATTAGTAAAAAAATTATTTTCAAATTCATTGGAATGAATGATTATGATTTCTTATGTTTAGCTTGCCTAAAATATATTGAATTAAAATGACATTCTCTTTAACAGGAGAATGCCCTTCTAGAAAATGAGATTACGCTTTCCATAAAAATCAAGTCAAATATATCATCTTTTTTTTTAAAAAAAAAAGTCAAATATATCTAATTTATTTAATCGAACAAATATTTAATCTATAATATATACAACATCAAAATTAAATATATAAATAAATTATTAAATTAAATATTAAATCAATATAAGATTTAAATTTTTTTAAAAAATATACAATAACAAGAAAATGTAATTTTGTTAAAATAATTAATTAAAAATAAAAATAATACAGTAATTTTATTTTTAACTATAATATATTTTATATTTAGTATATAATAGTATTGAAATTTTGTCTTGATTACTGATTTTAATATTATAAAATAAAAAATAAAGAAATTAATTTTGATTCTTTCAATGAATTTAAGAAAAAGTAACGATTCTTTTTTCGATTTACTCGATTTCTTTGTTTATTTCGATTTTAACTGTGAAGTTTGAATCAAATGGATCCTTATGAATTCCTACTAGCCATTCTCAGCAAATTGGTGTTTGGGGATTTGTGATGAATGACAAAAGAGAGGTATTAATATTAATTAGCATCTGCTTGCTATTTCTTTTTGGTTTTTTTGCTAGTTTAGAGCATTCAATCTCCACTGTTAGATTTTTTTTTAATTTTTTTTTTTTTAAAGAGGTTCTTGTGGTGAAAGAAAGAAGAGTGCCCCTTGTAGATGCTCTGGCGTTCGGAAGATGCCTACCGCATATATTAACAAGGTGATTATTTAATAATTCTGTATCTTTGCTCTGCTATTGAAATTCAACTTGAAGGCAAAACTAACAACGCAGGGTTCTCTTAATTCACGACAGTCTGAAGATATACCCTCAGGAGCCATAAGAGAAGTAAAAGAAGAAACTAGTTTAAGGAGGCCATCAATTCATGTTGATTACATATAGTTTGCCTTTTCTCAGATTGACACTCAATTTTCCTGAAGCGATAAGTTGCTTTCAGGTAATATTATTTATTTCCAAAATTGCGTACCTCTATTTAATAATAATAATAATCATGTATATTTCTAATTCATGTTTCTCAAACTATGAAATTGGCATGCAGACATGCTCACCTTGTGCATTTGAGTTCTCAGATTTACTGTTTGAGTGCATGCTCAAGCCATTGTCTTGCGAAATCTCAATAGATGACAAAAATTCAAGCTGCCAAAGCATTATATAAATATATCACGCAGTCTATCTCTCTGTTTTTTTTTTTTTTTTAATAAAAGTATTTTCAAATAAATTTATGCGTCAACTAAAATTAAATATTTCTATAATAACTATAAAATACATCCTCACATTGAAACAAAAAATTAAAAGAAGGAATAAACTCTCTTAACTCCATGAATTGATATAAATTATGCATAATCAGTCTAATAAATAATTATAAAATTTGTTGCACCGAGCAGTGTGGCTGCTGAGGGTGTGAGTTTCATGATATTTAAATGACATATCGCTAAAACTGCATTGTTAATACTGATCAATCCCGATAATGAAAAAAGTGAATTGTTGTTTTGATATTAAAATTTAGTTTTTGATGATATCGGTTTCGGTTTTTTAGTTTTGTAAAAAATTATAACAGTGACCATCGTTATACCATTTAATAAAATGTTGTATTTTAATAATACATCTAAATTTAAATCTATCCATTTGTATTTTGAGCAATATAAATTATCAAATTAAGTAGGATTAGATTACTGGTATTGATATGAAATACTACTAATATTGTCATTATATTGATAATATCAATTTTATGATTTTTATATTTAATTATATTGAAATCGATACTATATATCATTGATAATAATATTATGCAGTATTATAAAAAATGATGGTTTTGGTAATCACAGTCGATTATAGCACTAGTGGCTGCGTCTTATCCTATTTTAAAACTTAGAGGGAAATTATTGTAGTTGGTTTAGGATAGTTCATGTAGCTACGCAAGATGTGCTTATATTTAATCAAAGATTGTTAGAAAGAGATAAAAACTAATGGACATTATTATTTGCACACCTCATGTTGAATTAATTATTAAAGCATGTTTAATTAGATCAACAGCATACTAATAATACTAGTTTACTTTTTATTTTCCCAGCATAGTTGAGTTAGGTTGCGCTTTCACTTTAAAAAAAAAAAACCCCTCACATGTTGACCTTTTTTTCTTAATAAAAAATATGGGAACCTTATTGCATTATTCGAGTTTTTTGATTTATGGACAATTATTAGGCTAGCAGAATCGTGGCCGTCCACATGGCAGATAGCCCAATTAATTATAGAAAGGAAAGGGATAGTCTGGGGTCACATTCCATGAATCACGTGCCTGTTTGCTTTTGGTGCTTTCCCAACTTGAAAAATAAACAATCGGACAAAAGCAATACTAATACTCCCTCTTTCAAAATAGATGTAGTAGAGGGAAATTATTATTTCATCATACCTAATATTTTATAATTATTAATTAATTTTTTAAATTTATTTTTTTATAATAATTATTTATTTAGAAAATATATAATAATTTATAAAAAAATTAATTAAGAGTAATATAAATTTTATTATATAATAAAATATATTAAATATAATTTTTAATATATATATACAAATCTTAAACTATACCTATTAAAAAACACAGAGTAAAAAACTTAATGCGTGATATCCATGTGATTTTCTTTAATTAAGATCTTCCATCGCGCATGTGAGAAATGGACTTTTCTTTTCTTTTTTTTTTTAATATTTGTCAATTTTCATTAACACTTCTAGAAAGATGAATTGTATCAAACAATATAATTTTTTAAAAGGAAAATCAAACATTAGATGCTGTTTGTTCTGAATTAAGTAATTTTAATATTGAAAAATTAAAATTTAAATGTGTTTGGTTATTAAAAAAAGTGAGCAAAAAATTTATATATTTTTTAATATTCATTTTTCAATATAAAAAAATAATTTATTGAAAGATTGATCAATAATTGTATTTTTTTTAGAGAATCAAAGATAATACTTGTTACATTTATTTTATATTATTATAAGAAATATTCATATCAATAACGATTATAATGATATTTTGCTATATTGCATAAATAAACAATGACATAAATATGAAATAATAAAGGCACATGACTGAAAAAATTAAATAAGGACATGATGAAAATATACAGATAAAAATTGTTATTTCTATTTTTATGTGTAAAAATAATTTAAATTTTAAGAAATTTTTTTTTTTGCAACTGATAAACTAGTTTATAGTATATGTAATATTTTTAAAAATTTTAAAAGTATTTACCTAATATTGCATATTTGATTTGTAATAGAATTTACAAATTAATTATTATTAATTATCAAATAAACTAAATGATGTGTTTTCTTTATTTATCAATATGTTAAAAAATTATCTATGACAAAAAGTACTCATTAAAATATTTGATGTGTAAGACACATAAAAAAATATGCCGAACAAGTGTATTTGATTTTTTATTTTATTATTTTCTGTCGGACATAATTTAATTCATTAAAATGTGTCTAACAAGTGTTAAATGCTTCTCTTTTTTTTTTTTTTTTTGAAGGAATGTCAACATATTTATAGGTATTTTTAAATATATTTTATTGAAGTTAATAATTAATCAAATAAGAAATTATATACTTGTTTTTAAATGAAGAATATAAGAACTAAATACTTAAAAGCTTAAGTTTTTTAGAAACTAATTTTTTAAAATAGATATCACTTTTAAAAAAAAAATATTTTTCTGAACGAGTTATAAAAAAATGCAAAAAAAAAAGTTTTAGTCAATAGCTATGTCTATTATTTCTACTGCAACGAATCAAAGTAGGACCACGATTTGATAACTAGTGCTTTTCATAGGTCATGGACGTAGAATCTTGTTATCGACTAATTACACCGTTTAATTGCTTATCATCTCCCCATCTGTCGGTTGGTTTTTGACAAATTCAATCGATTTGACGATGCCATTTTTGAATTCTGATGGTCAATTAAAGTTTAGTAAGTGCGAATCTTTACTGTATAAAATCAGTGTAAATGATTTGTTGTCTTCGTGACAAAGATTATGCATTGAAACTTTATTATTTGGTGTTCAATCTTGTTAAAATGTAAATTATGTTTTTTTATGAATTTATAATTATATCAATAATTCTGGCATCTTATAAGAGTTGTAATTTATTAATTTACTAATAATTGACAGTCGTGATTTCAATAAGAGCGATTTAATTATACGATACCGATAAAAAAATTATATAAAATTAATAACTAATATTAATACTCCTCATACATTTATACTCAATTTAATGGTTATGAATTTATTTGTGAGATCTCTTCACTTTCCATTCGAATCTCATTTTCTACTAATGATAAAAAAAATATTCATTCTCCTCAAGAAATATATTTAAAAAAACTTTTTTTTGGCTAATCTTTAGTTACTGAATTATAGAATAAGCCTTTGCTTTTTTATGGAAAAGTTAAAGCAAACTCTTTTTGGTTTTGCTCTAATATAATCCCAAATTAATTATAGATAATATACATACTTAACGCTTCAAATTCAGATAAAGAATAAAGAGCCATAATTAGATTGAATATTCTATATTCCCCCCTCACTAATCGCATTAAAAAAAAAAAAAATTCCAGCACCACTTGAGCTGTTTATTAGGATCAACATTCCAATAACAAGGTGGGGGGAATCAGAATTATTAATCAGTAAATATGAAAAAAATTATACATAAATTTAACATTATATATAATAACTAATAAGTGAATTAAATTTAAAATAATCAATCAATTTTAAATTTTGTAAAATATATTTATGCTATTATTGATTTTTTAATATCATAAAATATAATTAAAAATTTTTGAGAGTTAACTCATTCTTTTAAGTGATAAGGTTTTAATTTTAGTCAAGTAATATTTTATGATTTTTAATTAATTTTGAAATTATTATAAAATCAAATGTAATATTTTAAAATTATCAATATTTTAGCAAAACTAAATTACATTATAGATATTTTACCAAAAACTACATTTCATTATAATATAAATATGATTGTTAATATTTTGATATGAGCAATTTGATATAAAAAAGATCAAATAAAATTAGAAATAATAACAGAAAATATATAAAATATAATAATAAAAAAGAAGATTATTCTTACAATAATATGAAATTTACTATAATTATAATTATATTGCATTTTAATTTATTTCATTTTTATTTATATTTGGTTCGCATATATAAATAGAGTTTATATTTTTATTATAAATTAGAAATAAAAAGACCAAAGTCCATTTTAAGAGGACAATAATTAAAATTTGATAATACTTAAAATTTTTAAAATAAATAAAAATAAAAATAAATTGAAAAATAAAAGAGGGAATTGCCTCCCTTAACTACAATATACCTTAACCATTGGATATAATATTATTATATTCAATAATTCATGCTTTGTGTAGATATAATATAATATATTATTTAAAATAGATGTAATGTATTAATAAAATATTTACATAAATTTTATAAATAACTAAATAATATTTATTTTAAAATAAATAATATATGAAAGTTATTTTTTAGCCATACATTTTTAATTGTCTATATTACAGTTTAATATTTTTATTTATATTTATAATTAATTTTAATTGAATAATTTTATATGAAGATTTAATCATTTATGTGTTAAATTATCAATTTAATAAATGCCAATTTTTTATCTTAAATAGACAATTAACTAATAAATAAAAATTATTGATCTAAAATTGAACTTAAGATCATAATTAAATCAAACTGTTAATTGATAAATAACAATTACTTATTTAAAATTAAAATTAATTATATATATATATATGGATTGATTAAAAACATAGATTTTAAATAACGGATATTCTAAAGTACCTCTTGGATTCCATACAATTTAATTTTCGATAAACTAATCATTGGTCAAGACCGACAAACAAAACCCATGTACAAGCCGAGCATGTAAAGACAGTTTTGCCTTACAGATACGACCCGCCCGTATACCCACGATCCACCACTCGATACTGTAGGAACGTCAACGGTCAATCAAATCCAACGCATTTTACGATAGTCACCGTGCTAAGTGAGGCCAACGCCTTTTTTTATTGTTTAATTGATTTTTTTTTTTTTTTTTCTGACTTAGGAATCTAGAACTTCAAATTTCCAAAGAAGACCTTTCCTCCTCCATCCTTTCCACGCTATCTTTGTGATTTCTCTCTTTCTTATAATGTTTTGTCACCCAACAAAACCACTGCTAAAAGTGAACACAGCTTTAATATGGCCACTTGTTTTTTGGCTTCTTTATAAAAAGCCTTTCAAAACCAGTAAATCACAAACTTGTAGCGCTTCCCTAGTCTTACCATTCTTATTTTTCTACTCTTTTTTCCGCTTTCCTGGTCGTTGGGTGTTTTTCATTTTGGTCAACAGTGGCTCCTATAAGTATGGCCGTCTTCGCATCCTTACGCCAAAACCCTCCTGTGCATGAATTCTAATTTCTCTCCTAATTCTTCATCTGCCTCGCATTTCAAATCTCGCTTTCTGGAACACTCCAATCATTACTCGTATTCTTCCGTCACTCTCGCCGGTTCGGGTCCATTTCCCACTGTCCGATTATCCACACGCGCAATGTCCACCTCCAACGGCATCCACAAGCCGAAGATCGTGACCGGCGATTACGGCTATGTTCTTGAAGATGTTCCTCACTTGACAGATTACCTTCCTGATCTTCCTGTACGTATTTTTTTAAATTACTTATTAAAATGTATGATCTATGTATAAATATACCTGTACGGATGTGGCATTAAATTGCTTGATTAATCTGCAGTTAAATGTATTTGACTAAGAGCATTTGATTTTTCTCTTGTGTTTGTTAACTTGCCGTCTTCTAACATTTTTTTTTCAATTGTTTGTTTTGATGTAGACTTATTCTAATCCTTTACAAGACAATCCTGCATACTCTGTTGTTAAGTAAGTCGATTATGGTTTTAGATTTTTATTCTTTCTGTTTATGCAATCTCTATCTGCTGGATTCATTTCGATTATTTTTGTTAAGCTACGAATTCTTGCTCACCGCAGTCGTTTTTTTGTTTTTTTCCAGGCAATATTTTGTTCATGTTGATGACACGGTCCCCCAAAAGGTTAGCATTTTCTTATATTTCATACACATTGAATGTGCTTTTTTTAAATATTAATGACGGTATGTTTTGAATCATAATTTGTTTTCATATCGCTGTAGTGGCGATAGCTATTGGATGTATCATTATGACAGTGATTTTCTTGGATTAGAGGTAGTAGGATGTATGGGACTTTAGGAATTAAAGATAAGCTTCCAAGAGTAAAATGCGATCTTGTTGTAATTTGGTGTTTCTTATTTTTTTTAGATTGTTGTTCATAAGGATAGTCCACGGGGAACACATTTCCGACGTGCTGGACCTCGCCAAAAGGTATGTTTTTCTTTGCCTTTTGCATAATATGCAGTGATGAAACACTACTTGCATTTCCATAAGATGTTTCATGGATATTTTCAGGTTTATTTTGAATCAGATGAAGTTCATGCTTGCATTGTGACATGTGGGGGTCTCTGCCCTGGACTCAATACAGTGATCAGGGAAATCGTATGTGGCTTGTACCACATGTACGGCGTCAAGAGAGTGCTGGGAATACATGTAAGTGATTGTATGACATCTACTAGTATATTTGTTCAACAACATCCCATGTTCTTCTCTTGCTCTGAGCTGTATTTTATTTTTCCTTTTTTATTCTTTATGTTGGTTCTTAATGGTTTAACCTAGAATTCGTGATATCAGATTACATATCCTAATGTATGTTCAAACATTTCCTAATTGGAATGGGCTAAAAACATTGAAGCGCTACCATCTGTTGAAAATAAATAAATAAATAAATAAAAGGGATGTTACTATTCCATCTCTTAACTACATGGATGAAATCAATTATATTTTGTTCTGAAGACATGCCAGAAAATAATCTCTTTCAATGTATTTGGTATAAATGAATTTTATAATTTTTATGGAATTCATTTGCAAATCCATATTTTGTATGTTTGATATAAATAAAAAGTCTTGATATAAATGAAAGGTCATTTGAAATTATTAAATCCTTGAAATTGGATATAACTAAACTAAATTCTATCAAATTTATAGAATTTGCAAATGGATTCTAAAGTTTTTTTATTGTGACAAAAACACCCTTAGTTAAAATATATTTTTTCTTTTCTCTCCTCTTTCTTTCTTCTCTCTCTATTCTCTCTCTCTCTCTCTCTCTTTTTCTTTTGTATTTTTACATTTGTAAAAATTTTGAAAAAATAACACAAAGGACAGTTTTGTAAAATAAAATATTTTATTTCAAATGAAATGAATTTTATTTTTATTTTGTAGTATGTCAAATATAGAAATCCATTTGCAAATGAATTCTATAATAAATTCATTTGCAAATGAAATGAATTTTAAGTTAGAATTGAACCAAACACAACATTAATGTCAGTTCTCACGTTTAAGTTTTTAATTTTTGGGTTTGTATTCTTTTTTGTACAAGATTATTGTAATATTATAAAGTATTTTATGCCAACTGAAACTATTTTTGTTTGCATACTCAATGATATCTTTTTGACAAGTTCATGGAATCTGCAGGGCGGTTACCGGGGCTTTTATGCTCGAAATACCATTCCTCTGACACCTAAGGTTGTAAATGATATTCATAAACGTGGTGGAACCATCCTTGGGACATCGCGAGGTGGCCATGATACTTCAAAGATAGTTGATAGCATTCAGGATCGAGGAATTAATCAGGTTTCCGAATGTTTTATTTGTTTGTTTTAGTTTTTCATAATGTAGGAGTTATCTACTTGTCTTAATTTGTAGGTTTCTGGTGACCCAGGTTTACATAATTGGAGGAGATGGAACTCAAAAAGGAGCATCAGTGATATTTGAGGTAATTTGTTTTTATATTCATCACTTGGGTTTACGGAACATTATTTATGGTTGCATTAGATGAACAGAATATTTAGGGTAGAAAATCAAGTACTGAAAGTGATACAAGAAACTAGAATAAGAATATTAAACATTCAAATGATGAAATGTAATAGAGGACAATGAAGCATGGGAATATTTTCAACTGAATTGTTAATTCCTTAGTTGAAACTAGCATCAACTCTATCTTTTTGGTTTTCTTGATCTCCTTTTTTCTTTGTTGTTTGAAGTTTTTATTTTTCTTTTATATGGCAGGAAATTAGAAGACGAGGACTCAAAGTTGTAGTTGCTGGAATTCCCAAAACCATTGATAATGACATTCCGGTATGTCTATAGTACTTCCCATTTTGCTGGAGTACTTTAGTTAAACAGTGCTCCTTATGCAATAAACTATTTGGCATCACAAGTCATTTGTTCAAATTCCATTCTCAAAATTTTTTGTACCAGGTCATTGACAAGTCCTTTGGCTTTGACACTGCTGTTGAGGAGGCTCAACGTGCTATCAATGCAGCACATGTTGAAGCTGAAAGCATGGAGAATGGTATTGGTCTTGTGAAGTTGATGGGTCGCTACAGTGGTAAGCTTCTATATGCATTTGCAATTTAATATAGGCCTTAAAGTAGTCTTATCTGTTCTATCATAAGCATCCATTGGATTGCTTATAGACGTTTAGCATTGTGTTATGCATACAAACTGGTAGCATTTGATGCTAGGTCTTCTCACCACATGGCTATCTTGAAAATTTCTCACTGCTTGGACATTTTATTCTTCTATCAAGTTCTGTACAAACAGTAGCTAGTATGTAATGCATTGATGTGTTTGGGCATGTGATATCTGGATGATTTTGTCATAAATATATTTTGTAACCATGAAGTTGGTGTTGGGCCGAGATCAAGGAAGCTCTTTCTCAGTTTTCTTCTCAAATGTTTCATCATAAGTCCAAAGGTGAATCTTATGCAACACAAATAGACTGCCACATCAGTTTTATGGATAATTGTAAATGAATAATTTGAATGCTAATCATCATCTTCAAGTTTCAAATATTATAGAAATGACGTACTTTATTAAAGTTAATTTATGTTAAGTTGGTGTTTAAAGTAATTTTCTTTCTTGAATGACTTTCTTGCCAGTGCCTTGGGCTACTGCTTTGATTTTTTGGACTTAAAATGCCTGGTCTTGTATACGGCCTTGCATTTTGTTATCGTTGTTAGTGGTTCTTTTCTACGTTTTCCTACTTCTTTCTTCAAGTGGAAAATAGGTTTTATTGATTTTAGTTATTTCATGCAGGATTTATTGCCATGTATGCTACCCTTGCAAGCCGAGATGTGGATTGTTGCTTGATTCCAGAGTCACCCTTTTATCTAGAAGGGGATGGTGGTCTTTTTGAATACATTGAGAAACAACTCAAGGAAAATGGTCACATGGTTATTGTGATAGCTGAAGGTGCTGGACAGGACTTGCTTTCTGAGCAATCGATTCAGCAGGATGCTTCTGGAAACAAGCTCCTCCAAGATGTTGGATTGTGGATATCACAGAGGATCAAGGTATTGATTATTCAAACTCTTCTGCCGTGATTGTGTTATCACAGAGAAGCATGCAACACTGTTTCTCAGCAAATTGATTGGTTTGCCCTTGTTTTGTAGGATTTTTTTTCAAAGCAAAAGAAGATGAGTATAAACCTCAAATATATAGGTCAGAATAACATAGTTCAACTGAATGATTTCATTTGCAAAAGCTTATTATTGACTGGTTTAATTGACTATTTTCTTTTCCTCCCTTTCTGGCAGATCCTACTTATATGATTCGTGCTGTTCCCAGCAATGCATCTGACAAGGTCTACTGCACACTTCTTGCTCAAAGTGTTGTGCATGGAGCAATGGCTGGTTACACTGGCTTTACAAGTGGTCTTGTCAACGGCAGACAAACTTACATTCCCTTCTATGTGAGTTAATCCATTACTATTGATCAATGGAGCCCTGTCCCCCGTCCCTTTTTTTTTTTCTTGTTTTGAGTCCAGGAAAAGGTATATAAAAATTATGAAATATTCAGTTCTCATATGGTGGTGATATCCTTATGGTTACTGTTTACATATTATCTCTTAACAACTTCTTTCACCTCCTGCTCTTCCTTCTCTGCCGTCTTATTTTTTGCTCTATTTGTTTTAGGCCTAGCTCTTTGTAGACTGTTGCTACGCCCCTTTTCTTTCCCCTCTGTGGCTTCCACCATAATGGTCACATTTCCCTCATTCTTGTTTTCACATGCCAGCTTTTCTCTTCTTTCACTCTTCTTTTCTTCCTTTTTCCATCTCTTATTTTTGGGTAGGTTATAATATTTGGTTGTGGATATTCATAAACACCAAGTCAAAGTTGTGAATATATCCTCGTCTTAGGAATCATATATTTCAAAAATTCACAGATATTTGTAGTTTTGATCTCTGTGGTTTCTCAGATATGTCATCATAATGGATTCTCTTTTGATAAATGTGTCAATAACTGTTTCTTCTGGAAGATTCACTACTTCTAAGGACTCGGTCTTCACTAACTTATTTTGTTTCAGAATCTTTATTTTTATCAACTCCACCTCTTACTCATTATATTTAATCAACAACTGGAACCTGAATATATCTTGTCATTTTCTTTACATGAAATTCAAGATCTTCTTTCATGACACTGGGTATATTGTTGGATGGTTGCTGTGCAGCGAATCACTGAGAAACAGAACAAGGTGGTCATAACAGATAGGATGTGGGCTAGGCTTCTGTCTTCAACAAATCAGCCTAGCTTTTGGTTCGGAAAAGAAGTCATTGAAGACAAGAAAGAGGATATAGCCGAAGTTAAGAAAGCTGATGAACCTGAAAACCAATTGATGGATGATGGAAATTGTGCAGACGACATTGTGGCAAAGAAAGAGGTCAGCTACTGGTGAATGAGGTTGAAAGCATAAATTCTCTATTAAGCTTTTGGGGAAAATACAGAAAATAAACTGTGGTTTTCATACACTTTTGTAAAAGAAAATTATGGTTTATTTTGTAACATTTCAGTACCCTGTGATTTATCCGTTATACACTGTAACATTTCAGTACCCTGTGATTTATCCGTTATACACACTGTACGATGATGTCACAAGATCAATGTCTTCTTTTACAGAAGCATGAAATCACAAGGAATATTTCCATATTTTTCTCCTAAGATTTTTACTGTCTTTGCTTAGCCTTCACTTATCTACTGCCTCTGTTATCCTACCCCACATTTTGATTGTATTAGATTAGTAATGATATTTGAAGAGTGAGTTCTGCTTTTAGTTTCATTCAAGTGGATTAGGAAAATGTGTGATCAAAATAGTTTATTGCTGTGAATAATAAGAAAGTTGAATGCGAACAGTTAGCTCGTGTGCTGAACTGTAATTTATATGACGGTTATATTTTATCGAAAGCATTTATCCACTTGTGATACACAGTTTTCATTTTTTATTCGATGGTCAATAGAAAAGTTTTATGACTTTATGTTGTTGGATCTCTATGAATCTTTTATCATCTAATTCTTGACGTGGCTTGAGAAGCGAAACAGCACCTTAAGAAAACGCGGCAAGAACAGATGAATATCTTGCAGAAGTTAACAATACACTAAGAATAAGAAAGAGAATAGTTTGCTTCATTACATTGATGGCATGTTTAGGATTTTATTGTTTTTATTTGATATATTTCAATAAACAAGGAAATAGAATTGAAATACTAAACAAAAATATTCATAATTACCTATTTGTATAACTTTATGTTTTACAATTAAATAAATCAATTAAGCAATATAATGAGATATTTTAATTTTTTAGAATTTTATTCTTAAGGCTTAAAAGTACAGTAATATAACAAATATGGCAATAGAATGATAATTATAGTTTCATTTCATTTCTTAGTGTATAAATCTTATGCTTTATAAATAAATAAATCAATTTAGGGAATGCAATTTTAAGAATAATGAGATATTTTAATTCTTTTGGAATCTTATTTCTAAATTTTTGAAATAAATTAATCTATCAAACAAAAAAATAGTGAGAATTCCATCTGATTTCATTTTTTTAGTGTACAAACATGCTCCCAGAGGGTTATGCACTTGATTTCATGTTTAATGATGACGCCTGAAGCTTAAGGCAGTATATATTTTATGTTCTATAAACATTTAACATCTGCATTTTGTTCCGGGAAGACATCTTGTTTTTCTGAAAGTAGGAACATTTGCTGCCTGGAATCAGTTGGTCCAAGAGTTTCAATTTCTTTGTTTTCTTTTGATATCAAGTTCGGTAAAGTTTTGTACTTTTTTACAGAGAGATACCCATGCATTAGGGAAATGTGGATCCGATGACCAGGCATTAGAGAAATGCGATATTGATGAGCATAAACTAGAGAAATGTGGATCCCATACCCAGGCATTGGAGAAATGTAAATGTGTTGATCATGAATTAGAGAAACCTGGGTCCGATGCTCAAACATTAAAGAAAAGTGGATCTGGGCATCGTGTAATAGAGAAAACGGACTGTGTCAAAAAGATTGATCAACTTGACTCTGTGCTGTGCTACCATGTGTCTGGGAACTTGATGCCTGTCAGCATTCTAGTCTAGAAAACAAGGAAACCGTAGGTCGGAGAAAAAAAAAATTCTGGAAAGATCCAGCCTAGACCTATCGAGTAACACTAGTCAGGTTAAAAGCTTGAATTGATGTTTTCATTTTGCTCAACTCAACTTGGACTCGCGGCTAACTTAATTTTTGTATACATTTTGCTGGTTCCTTGTATTTTTATCATAAGCGAATATCAAACTGGAAAGAAATAACGAGAGAGGAAAAAAAAAAATTCGTTGAACTGTATGAGACAAGCTCTTTCTTCTATTTCTTTTTAGTCCCATCTTTTCTCAATTTTCTTCACGGCAAAAACAAAAAGGAAAATTGTGATTTAAAATGACAGAACATTCATAACTGAAAATTTACTCAAACAAATAGTAGTATCCACCAGCTTATGAAGTACTTCTACCGTTTGGAAATATCCAAAATTAAGCCTAGCATCATCCTTCAAGGATATTCGTTCATGAACCAAACCGAGTACCATAACCGTAGCAACTGACGTTCAATTACTTCGAGATGGAACAAAACCACAAAATGTGAGGGAAAATTATTAAGCGACATGACAATATGGAGATGAGGTACAACAACGGCAAGTCATGCAAGCCATACAGTTCAACAGTGTTCACCGAATCACGGGGTTACTTTTAAGGATCCTGTGCATTGAAGGGGGCTTAGGTAGTTTTTTATTTAATGGGTTCGACCCTAATGAGAAAGAAGAATATTCCTCTCACCAACCAGCATCTTGATTGGCCAATCAGCATTTTAAGAGAGGTCTCCCCTTTGTTTGAGTTTCTTCCCCACCCCTGCATTTTCGAATATTTTGTGTAATGATTCTTTAAGTGATCTTTGCTGTAAGAGTCGTTCTAGATGGAGTAGAGCTCAGTACTAGGATAACTCAGAAAAAATAAAAGAAGTAAGTATATTATATTCAACAGAGCTTCCCGTCTAAGACAAAACAGCTGTCGTTCAAAGCAAGAGACATGTCGTGCAAGACTCAAAACACGTGACATGGGAACGTAGGGCCTAAAATGGAATTTCGTAATTGATAAAAGGAGCATGACTCCCCTTGTGGACTGCTTCATCCCAAATTGAATTACTTTGTGGACGCCTTAGATAATTGTTGAAGAATTGAGATCGGAATGGGGATCAGATTCATACTAATGGTGAACAAGCAAGGCCAAACCCGTCTTGCCCAATATTATGAGTGGCTCACCCTAGAAGAACGCCGCGCCCTTGAGGGCGAAATCGTCCGCAAATGCCTCGCCCGCACTGATCAACAGGTTCTCTCTTCCTATTCGCAATTCCAACAGATCTCCATGATTTTCGTCAGATCTGTTTAAATTGACTGTTTATAGTTAGGGTTTATTATGTATGTTTTGAATTCCAAATTAATGACATTCAGTAACAACAGTGTTCTTTTGTGGAGCATCGCAATTACAAAATCGTTTACAGGCGCTACGCCTCATTATTTTTCCTTGTTGGTGTCGACAACGATGAAGTAAGTTTCTTTCCTCACTTTCTATCATATTGTACAGTTCTGCTTTGTTTTAGTATATTATTTATTGTTTTAGAAAACCTGGAAATCAGCATGAATTATTCACTCTCGGAAATTGTATTTAAGAAATGTTTGCATAAAAATAGGATACTGATGCTGATTCCACTGTATGTGGAGATTGATGGTGTGAAACACGTCAATATCTTGTTGCTAATAGTACTGAGAGGCACTTTATTCTGTACGAGATGATGTTAAAGTCTTTCTGCCCAAGTATGAATTGCAATTGGGATTCCTTAATCACTCCACATTTACAAAATGAGCACACCCTTTACTCGTTATTGATTACCTCAAATTTACCCTGTGCTTCATCATTGCTTATCACAGAACGAGCTTGCAATCTTGGAATTCATACATCTCCTAGTTGAAACCATGGACCGCCATTTTGGCAATGTGGTCAGTATTCTCATTCAGTCTTGCTCTATTGCTCAAGTCCCCCCTCCCCCTTCCTTCCCTTCGGTTCTCTTCCAGATAATTACCATCAGTTCACCTGAGATTTTTTTTTTTTGGGTGTGTGACTCAGTGTGAGCTAGACATCATGTTCCATTTAGAAAAGGCACATTTCATGCTGGAGGAGATGGTCATGAATGGTTGCGTTGTTGAGACAAGCAAGTCTAATATCCTGACGCCAATACAACTCATGGACAAAACGTCATGAGAAGATTGATCAGGACAGTCGTTTTTTCTCTTGGATTTTGGGATGGTTTCTGTTTGTATTATGTTATTGCTTGTTGTACAATAAGCTCATAAATGCATCAAAATCTTGCTCATGAAAACTTGGTGTTGATATATTGGTAAATTAAGATCTTCTGGTGGTGGGTGCTGATTCTATCCATTGCTTAATTTGGCAAGTCATTGCTAATATGTAGACACATATGACATGTCTCATTTTGCAAGAAAGTTGCTTGTTTAAATTGGATTAATTCCATTCTCTTACTACGCTGCAAAGGTGAAAATTGCTTTCTGCCATCCCCTTGGAATCACAATTGCAGTTAAAGGATCCATCCCAATGACAAAATGGTTAGTGCAAATTTTTGCTGCTGCTGTAGTGATTTTGAAGACTCCGCTACCACGTAGGACTTGTATCAGTTGGGAGTACAGAGGTTAGAGAAGTTAAGCAATGAGGAAGATACGTCAATAGCACTATTATTCATAGTGTCTTATTATTGATTATAATGGAGGAATCGTATTGACAAGAAACCTTGGTAATAATGGTAGGGGTCATGGAAGACAAGGGTCTATTATTGGATTCAAAAAAATTTGCAGGAGAGAGAGGGAGCATGTTAGGCGTTATCTCTGTGGGCGCTGAGAAGTAACCAATCTGATCATTGAGCACAATACCGGTAGATGGAGAGAGCAGTTCAGCTCGGAAAGGATCATTTACACTTGTTGTACATACAGCACTTCTTTCGGAATCACCAATGCAAAAATGGCTTGTTCCATGATGCATAAGCTGACTCCGCCTGCAGATTAATTGACTAAATACCTTTAGAACTACTATAAGACGATGATAGCAAAAATAAGATAGGCAGATTGAGAGCTTTCACTTGAACTGCTAAGTGGCTAATAGTAATGCCTGTTCATATACTGTTATGGAGAAAATGGAATATTGTCTATTATCCTTTTTGGACTTTCCTCGTCATATGATGGGGAAAGCATTTCGAAAACATACAAACTTAAGGTTGCTCAAGTTTCATTCGGACTGCTTCTATTAAGCGATGTATACTAGGATTCCTTTTTGCAGCAATTGAAGTTCCACAACTATAGAGGATGTTCGAGAACTGTTTAGTATCAGGAATTAGATAAACTCAATCTACAAAAATTTTACGACAATAATTTGGAGGATAACTAAATTAATGCAGGATAAAATAATGCTGCTACTGCATATAGCGAAAAAAGGAAAGGGTAATACCACCATAGACAGCTCAACTCTTCCATTTGAAGGGGGTGGCATTCCACGTATGCATATAGTGTGGCCCATAACATTTGTGCACATTGAATCTGTTAGATCCACCTTGTAATTCTTTAGATCCTCCAGCCTTTCTTGCATCTTTCACCAGCTGTTGACCAATAGTGCCATTATAAAAAGGCTTGTGGCCCCTGCTCTGCAAGTGCCTTCAGAGTCAGGGTTAGCTCTGCGTTGTTGTAACAACTTCCTATTTGGTGCGAGAAATCCACCTTGTAATTCTTTAGATCCTCCAGCCTTTCGTACATCTTGCGCCAACTGTTGACCAATAGTGCCACCTGCTCTGCAATTGCCTCCAGAGTCCGCGTTAACTCTGCGTTGTAACACAACTTCCCTATTTGGTGCAAGAACTTGTCGGTGCCCGGGGTCATCCATGATTTTTTCTACATTATAACTACTGATTTTCCGAGCCAGGGAAGAGCAATTATAAACCCATCTTTAGCAAATTTTATGGTAGATTGGAAAAACTTCTTCCAAGCCAAACGGCCATGCTGCAACCAAGCGTAATGTGGGCCAGCAATCTCATCCGGAACAGAACCACCTGACTCTGACTTCACCATTTGACCGTTGTCAATTTATCATCAACTTTAATTCCCTCGTTGAAATGTTTTGCTTTTCTTAGTACCCAACTAATTGAATCGCCTCTAAATGTTAGACCTACAACTGAAGTGTAAACAGTTTGCTCAACATTCAAATGAATCCTATTGCATAGCAATTGGCATGTCCATGTCCAAGAAAGATTTCAGCTAACCCGAGATTCTAAATCTAAGCACATCCAGAAAGAAAGAATCTAAAATGAACCCACAAAAAAAATGAAAAGAAGAGAAGAAAAAGTGCTTTGAGATGATCAAGAAACCAAGAAAGAAGCAGAAAACTTTCCTCTTCCAACTCTTATTGTCGTCCCTGATACTGTTAGATGAAACAGTAGTTTCCAGAAATGGAAAGTGCAGGCTATATATCTCTCCACCCATGATTATGATTGATGATTGGTCCTCCTGTTTCTTCAGCCGTCCACAGAGGAGAGCGGAGAATAGAGGGTGTTATGTGCTTTGTTTTGCTACCTAGGAGTACGTCGTCATTGTTAATTGAAACAAATATAAATCCTCAAGACCCGTGTCTCGTTTGGATATCTTAGTTAATAATTGTGTAAATATTCTGTCTAGTTTCTTTTCTTCAGTAGATTTTAATATTCATTGATAGGAGTTTTACTTCTGCTGCTCATGCAGCTGCTTCCCAGGCTCCTCATTGTAAGGATTTGATCATTGTCCTATGTGGCTAGCCATTGTGATCGTTTCTTTGCTTCTTTTTGATTAATGATAAGGTAAAATGATTATTTTCCTCAAAAAAAGCCAACATATTCATCAGACTAATAATACGCTTATTGTGATAGTATATGAACTGGGAATAGTAACAAAATGACGCAGATGTGGGGGCTAAATCCCTGCCCCGACCCTCACCTTCATCGGGAATCCCAATTTTTTTAATAAATATATTAAATTGAAAATAAAAATATTAACATATAAAGAGGAAATATATAATTATATAAAAATTTATATATGCACTGTATATATACTCTTCCTAAAATTACCAGACAGGGAATAGACTCTCCATTCTGCCCTATACACAAGACGACTGAAGACTTATCTCAACAAAATAATAACTTACACAATCTTGCATATTCTGCCAATGACAGTAACCTTTCCTGTGAAATTCTCATCACAAAAACGTTATGGATCAAACTGCTGCTGGTCTGCCATCCTTCCTGGGATCACTTACTGCCGTGAGTATTCCATGGAAAATTTTGGGATTATTAGAATCCTTCCCATTCTTACGGCTCATGACAACAGGATTTTGTGGGGTTTGAACAACAAGCTGGACGATAGCTCCACCTGCTTTAGCCTCCAATTGATGCCCCTTTTCGATCAAGAATAGCTTTGTTTCCTCAGCAAGCTCTATGTGATCGCCATCAATCACGGTCCAGTTCTCATACTTAACAATGTTTGGTATTAGCTGCACAGAATCAAGGATAAATGAATGGTCTCTTTGAACAATAGATAGGAATTAAGACGTTATTAGAAGCCAAAATGGAAGAACGGAAAAAGAACAAGAAATTCTCTCTTCAAACAAGTGATAAACCTTATGGTAGATCCTTGGATTCTGAACTGCAGTTAAAGGATCCATCCCCAAGATAAAATGGTTAATGAAAACTTGTGCTACTGCTGGAATTATGTCCATTCCTCCACTACCACCTAACACTCCTGCCAGTTGATTATCCTGACAAATTTACATAAGGTTAGCAAAAAAGCTAAGCTTGAAGAGGATACAGCAATTACATTGTTCATGATACTGTTACATGTGATTTTTCTGTGGCAAGAAGCTCTACTTAATGACAGAGAAATTACATTGGCGAGAAAAACTTTTAAGTGTGTATTTGTGTGTGTGTGTGTGTGTATAAAATAGAAAGCATACCTTGGTAACAATGATAGGGGTCATGGAAGATAAAGGTCTCTTATTGGACTCAATAAAATTTGCTGGAGAGGGAGGGAGCATGTCAGGAGTTATCTCTGTAGGTGCTGAAAAGTCACCCATCTCATCATTGAGCACAATACCAGTGGATGGAGAGAGCACTCCCGCACCAAAGCCGTAATTTACTGTGGTTGTGCTAGATACAGCATTTCGTTCAGCATCAACAATGCAGAAATGGCTTGTTCCATGATCCCTAAGCTGACTCCACCTGTAGATTAAGGACTAAATGCCTTAGAACTGTTACTTACAGATAACAATACCAATAACAATATTGGCAGCGGGAGATACCTGCTCGTATAATATTCTGAAGGAAATGTAGTATTGTCTAATATCATTTTCCAAATTTTCTCAGCATAAGATGGGGAAAGCATTTCGGACACATATTTCTTAATGTCTACAAAATCAGGGTCGCCCAAGTTCATTCGAACAGCAAACATGTGCTTCAGTGCTTCTATCAAGCGATGAAGACCAAGATTCCCCTTTGCAGCATCTGAAGTTCCATAGTTATCAAAGATGTTCAGGACCTGTTCGATATCAGGGATTAGAGAAACTCAATTTACAAAGTTCCACTACGATGTGTTAGGGGATTGAAATCATGACAAAATGTAGGATTCATTATCTAAGTCAGCTAGTTGATGAAACCTATTCTCGCTTAACACATATTCAGGTAATTTGAATGGGAAAGGCTGAGATCCATAAATGGAGCATCTAAACACCGTTCCATGCTACTAAATACTCAGGCATGCAACATTTGGCAGAAGATACTAATGACTGCATATATCAGAAAAGGGCTGAGCAAGGATATTACCCACCAGAGATAGTCCGAGTGTTCCACTTGAAGGAGGAGGCATTCCATATAAAGTGTATCCCATCACATTTGTAGCCATTGCATCTGTTATATCCACCTTGTAATTCTTTAAGTCCTCCATCGTTAGTATCCCGCCAGCCTTTTTTACATCCCTCACCAACTGCTCGCCAACAGTGCCATTATAGAAGGCGTGTGGCCCCTGTTCTGAGATTGCCTCCAGGCTCCTTGCTAGCTTGACATTGCGGCATCTATCTCCAGCTTGTAACAACTTTCCATTTGGTGCAAACACTTTCCGCAACCCAGGGTCATTCATGATTTTTTTTGCACTTTTAGCTATTGATAACCCGAGATAGGGATAAATGATAAAACCATCTTTCGCAAGTTTTATGGCAGGTTGGAATAAATTCCTCCATGCCAATCGTCCATGTTGTAGCCAAGCTTGGTGTAGGCCAGCAATCTCACCTGGAACTCCAATTGACAATGGACCAGAATACTTGTCTTGAATGTGGTTTGCATACATATTCTGGTTGTGGACAATTACTTAGAAAAGATAATAAAATCAAGCAAAAAAATATTGAATTTTCTACATCTGATCTGATCAGTCCCCTAAACATCCAAGGGGTCCAACCAGGTAATGTCTAAACTTGTATAATTCAGATGAAAGAGATGATTATGAACCTTTGAAGTAGCTAAGGGAGCAGTTTCCCTCATGTCAAAAGCTTGGGTTTTCAAAGTTGATGAAGACCTGACAACCATGAAAGCTCCACCTCCGATTCCACTCGCCATTGGATTAACAACTCCAACACACAATGCTGTTGCCACTGCAGC
>CATIWR010404894.1:0-16277 GCA_949677035.1 Omphalea diandra
TTTTTATATATATATATATATATATATATATATATATATATATATATATATATCCTATGTCAATTTTTTAAATACAATAGTTGTGAAACTTTTAAAAATTTTTTTGACATACTCTACACATAGATATATAAGTATAAATATATAATATTATTTTTTTTAATTTTTTTCCAACTATTGTTTCCAAATATTAAGAAAAGATTACATTGATAATATTCAAATTTTGACATTCACCGATATTAAAATTAAATATTGGGAGTGTTAGAGGTGACAAAAAAAATTAATAAACATGAAGTAATTGAATGAAATGAAAAGTAACAATAATCCTTACTTGTTTATAAGTTTTAAGAAAATAATATGAAGTTAAAGAAAATAATAATATTAATCCTATTTGAAAATTTTAAAACATGAAAGTTAATTAAAAAATATTAAATTGATAATTATATCTAAAATATAAAATATTGCGTTGGATATTTAGTAATTATTGAAATACTATCAAAATTATATTCGTCTTATAATATATTTTATTTTCTACCCTTAAATTGAAGTTAAAAAAATGATTTTAAGAGTTTAAGATGTATAAAATTAGGCCAAATACATAACTTACTTCCTAAACTTTTTAGGAAAAATAATTTTAATCCTTCACTTTTAATTTTAACCTATTAGACATCTCATGTTTTATTTTTGACATATAAAATAGATGTGAGTTACATCCATTTTTAAAATATTATCATTTACATGACTAAAATTCCTTACCTTTTTAGTGGCTTAATAAACATGAATAGTAGAAAATCTAGAAATTAAAAAGAAAAACAATTAAACAAATGCAAACTCTATAATTTTAATAATTTTATATTAACAAACGAATTAAACATTAAAAATCCATTTAATTCATTTGTTCAATATATGAATTTAATAAATACACACATTAGAAATGTAAAAAATAAGAACTGAAAATCTTTTGTTTTCTAGGAAAAAGGTGCATTTGGGTCTCTGAAGTTTGGCCCGAAGAACACATACGCCGGTTAATTAATTAGTAGCTCATTTAAACTATAGTTTACACAATAAATACTACTTAAGTCCCTATTCAAACGGTAAACATAACGACTTTTTCTCCGTTAACCCTACCATACACTCATAACTTCACTCTCTCTCTCCCTCTCTGTAACAACTCAATAAATCCTCGATCCCTTCACTCTCTTGAAAGAGAAAGAAATACTAAGAAATCTCCTTTTTTTTTTTCTTTTCTTTTCTCTCAGCAAAAAGACCCAAATCTTTATATTTTCTACCACAAATTGATTTTTATGTTTTATGAGTTTTTGTGAATTTTCCTTTAATTATTGATTTTTGATCGCTTCTATTCAAGAACAGCTGCCCAGGCATTTCAATAGACATAGACTATGTTATATATAGGGCAAACCTTAGGTTATAATGCAACGCACTATAGAGTTCAGTCCTAAGGCACCTATCAGAGCAAATAATAAGGCAACAAGTATGATATGTTAGAATTTTTTTTGTGGGCTAATATTAATTATTAGTTTGTTTTAATTTTTTAAAATGAATTGAAAAATATAGTTTATTGATCAATCAGTAAGCCCAATTAAATTATGATCAAATGGAGTATGGACTTACGACACTATTTTGTGGGCCGATATGGAAGATGGTCATGTGTAGGCCTAATTCAACATGGACCTATGACGGGTAGGCTTGTTAAATTCATTATGAATAGGCTAAGTCTCCTCTCTTGCCTTTTAATCCTAACCCTAGACGCTACACCTATTTGTAGTCATCTCGAGAGAAGGTCAAGGAGAGAAAAACTTAGCTCTCGATTTCCATTCTTATGATCTACTTCTTTGTTTTAATTTCAGTGATTGAAATTATGGCTCAAAACAATTTCAGATCTAATGCACAATCAAGTACAAAGTTTATTTCTACTTAATTATTGATTGATGTTCTAAATTCATGTACTAGATCCTGAATAAATTCTTACATGTGGTATCAAAGTCTGAGATTGTACATGATTTAGAACCCTAAATATTTTGTATTGATAATTAAATTATGAGTCTATTTACTTGTTTTATTTGAAAAAAGGATTAATTAAAAAAAAAGAAAATTCACTAGTTCAGGCGGTAAAGCACAAATTCTTGACATGGAAGTCATGGCTTCGACTCCCGTGGTGAGAGCTGCATCTTGTGTTTATGGTAGCATATTGATTTAATAATTGAAGTTAAAGTAAATTGCATGCCTCACACGATGCTTTGGCCGAAAGATTTGGAAAACCAAAGTAGCGCAAGTTCAAATCTTGTTGACCGCAACATTGATGATTTTTTTATTTTATTTCATGATTATTAATATATATATATATATATATATATATATATATATATATATATATATATATATTTGGGTGGTTTATATATAGTTAATTGCCAGTTTATAATTTATTGATATTAGATTTATAATAAAATAAATAAATAAATAATAAATATTTGATTTATATGAGATAATAATCATGTATTTAAAATTAAGGTATATTGTGTTAAGTACCTTATATAAGTTTGATGTATATATTTGCGTTTGGTATGTATTTTAATTGGGCTTTTATTAATCTCTAATTAAAAATAATTTTATAGGTTGATATGGGTGCTATCAACAAAGTGGAACATCCATTGAAATTTGTAAAGTTATTTTAAATTTTTTGCGAAGAGATAATTCTGAATTAATGTATATAATAACTTGCATAAAGGAGGTTATTAGATACATCGATTTTGGGAGTGAGTGTTGGAATGAAGGTATTTATGTTAAGAGTTGCATTAGTCTAGAGAGTCTATCTGCCCAAAGGGGATAGATTTCTCGAAAACTAGTATAATATCAATTGTGTTATTCATAACTATAAATTCTATTGTATGTGCATGTTCTGCCCAAAGGAGAATATGTAGTGATGTCAGAATTTTCTAGATTGTGTAAATTATAACTTTAATTTTGTACATAATCCAATTCTAATACATGTTTTTGTTTTGTCTAATAGTCTCCTTTAGTCTCAACAACAGTACTGTGACTGTTGAACTCTTGACTAGCACAAACTTTAAGAGGTGAAAAAAGGACATTCGATTTGTTTTAGGAATAAGTGAGATAGATTATTGCCCTTTATGAGAATGAGCCTACTAAACCCACTCATGAACGCAATGTCGAGGAAAAAGAATTACATGTTAATTGGGAGAGATCTAATCGTCTTAGTCTTATAGTCATAAGAAAAACTATTCCTGAATACCTTAGGAGTATTTTGCCTAGTGATGTTACTGCCAAAGTTTTTCTTGTTGCTGTAAAAGATAGGTAATTCATATCTGATAAGGCTGAGGCTGGAACCTTTATGAGTTAGTTAACCAGTATGAAATACAACCATAGTAGGAGTGTGAGAGATTACATTCTAAATATGGTTCACCTTCAACCAAACTTAGGGGTCTTAAACTTGAGATTTTTAATGAATTTATAGTTCACCAAGCCCTAAATACTTTGCCTTCTAAATTTAGCCAAATCAAGACTGATTATAATACCCAAAACACTACCTGGACCATTAATGACCTTATAACCAAATGTGACATTGAGGAAAAGAAAATTAAGAAAGAGAAGGGTTAGGTTGTCATGCTAGTGACACAACCTAAGGTTGATCCTAAAAGGGATAAGGGTAAGTTTAAACCTAATTATTATACTCCTAAGAAGAATCAGAATTTTAAATGGCATGGTAGAAGTCAGACTAATAAAGTAGGTGATTTTGGAATGGTCCACAAAAGTAAGGTGAAATGTTTCTTTTGTCATAAAGAAGGTCATAAGAGAAAGAATTATCATAAATTCACTGCTTGGCTAAAGAAGAAAGAATAAGAAAATATACATTTGGCTTATGTTTGCTTTGAATCTTATATAGTTGATGTACCACCAAACTTTTGGTGGCTTGATAGTGGTGTAACTGTTCATGTTGTTATTACCTTACAGGGGTTCATAAGCAAACAGAAACCAAGTGAAAGAGAGTCCAAGTTTAGAATTGGGAGTAATTCAGAGATAGATGCCAAACAAGTTGGAGTAGTTAACATTGGAGTCTGGATTTTGTCTCGTTTTGGAGAACACCTTTTATGTTTCATCTTTTAAGAGAAACTTAGTTTCTGTTTCTATTTTGAATAAGATTGAATATCATTTTGCTATTGGTAAAGGAAGAGCTAATATATTTTTAGACTCTACATTGATTGGTGAATTTGTTTTGTTTGATAATTTATATAGATTATGTTTGGATGATGTTAGTGATTGTAGACCTTCTTATGAAACTAATGTTGTGACCAAATGATCCTTAGTTAAAGAAAAATCTTTTTCATTATGGCATAAATGTTTAGGTCATATATCTATAGAGAGAATTGAAAGACTAGTGAAATATGACATTATTCTTTCTCTTGATTTTGAGGATCTAGATATTTGTGTGGACTGCATAAGGTGTAAATTGGCTAATACTAAAAAGAAAGGTGCTACTGACATTAGTGGACCTCATTCACCTACTATTTGTAGCAATAAATATTTTATTACCTTCATTGATTACTTTTTTCGCTATGACAATTTATACTTGATAAAGGAGAAATCTGATACCTTTGATATATTTAAAATTTTCAAAACTGAGGTTGAGAAACAATTAGGAAAAGTCATTAAAATTGTGAGATCTGACTGTAAGAGTGAATATGATGGCGAATATGATGAGACAAGACAACATATGTGATCGTTTGTAAAATATTTATAAAAGTGTGGAATAGTTGCCCAATATACCATGCCTAATAGTCCTAAACAAAATGGTGTCGTTGTAATGCACAATCGTACTTTAAAGGATATTATGAGGAGTATGATGAGTAGGTTTAACTTACCTGAATTCCTATAGGGTGAGGCTATTAAAATTGCCTTTTATACTTTGACCCATGTCCCTAGTAAATTTATACCTAAAACACCTTTTGAGTTGTGAACTGGTAAAAAACCTAGTTTGAACCATTGTCATATTTGGAATTGTCATGTTGAGGTTAGAATATATAATTAAAATGAGAAAAAGACTGACCCTATAACTACTCGTTGTTACTTTATTGGGTACCCAACCCATTTTAAAGGATATAAGTCCTATTATTGTACGTGTGCCACAACGATTACAAAGTCCATGACAACGAAGTTTTTAAATATGGATGTTGCTGATCTAAACATTTCTCAACCACCTATTCATGATATACAAAGTGAAATTACAACCATTCTTTTACCTTCATCTTATGAAAAGATTATAAAAGTTCATGTTCAATTAGGTGGTGATAATAACCGTGCAGTTGATCTTCCTTCTCCTATTAAGAATCCTCCAAAACTTGTTGCAGTTGAAGCATTACTTGTTAAAAGGTCTATTAGGCCGAAAAGGTAAAAAATTTCATATGATTATAAGGTTTATCTTAGTAAAGGCGATTATCATATAGGTCATATTGTTGATCATGTATCTTATGATAAGGTTATTAATAGTGTTCATTTTGATTTATGGATTGATGCAATGAAAGATGATATGGTAAAAATGAGTCATAATGGAGTTTGGGAACTAGTGGAACTTCCTTCTAATCATAAACCTATAGGTTGCAAATGGGTATTCAAAACTAAGAAGGATTTTAAAGGAAAGGTTGAGAAATTTTAAGCTAGATTGGTTGCTAAGGGGTTTACACATCGAGACGGTATTGATTATAATGAGACTTTTTTTCCTATTTCCTTTAAAGATTCCTTTAGAGTAATTATGGCTTTAGTTGCACATTTTGATTTAGAGTTGCATCAAATGGATGTCAAGACGACATTTTTGAATGGTGATCTGGGTGAGGAAGTTTACATGGTGCAATCTGAAGGTTTTAAGGAAAGTGGTAAAGAACACTTGGTTTATAAGCTGAGGAAATCTATATATGGTCTCAAATAAGCTTTTCGTCGATGGTATCTCAAATTTGATGAGGTATTCACTTCACTTAATTTTACAGAAAATAAGATAGATCAATGCATTTACCATAAGATCAGTCTGAGTGAATTTATATTTCTTATTCTCTATGTTGATGATATTTTGCTGGCTAGTAATGACATGAGAATGGTTTGTGAGACTAAGCAGTTACTCTCTAGGACTTTTGATATGAAAGATCTTGGAAAGACATCTTTTATCATGGGTATTGTGATTTGTCGTGATCGATCTCATCATTTATTGGTCTTTCTCAAATGGCTTATATTGATCGTGTGTCAATAGATTCAATATGCAATATTGCAAAGGTGATGATACTCCTATTGTGAAAAGAGATAAATTTAATAAGGATCAATGCCCTAAAAGTGATATAGAAAATCAAACCATGAATAATATTCCTTATGTCAGTATTGTTGGCAACTTAATATATGTTCAAATGTGTACAAGACTAGATATTGCATACATTATTAGTGTTCTTGGTCAATATCTTTC
Organism: Omphalea diandra; assembly: GCA_949677035.1. NCBI lineage: Eukaryota > Viridiplantae > Streptophyta > Magnoliopsida > Malpighiales > Euphorbiaceae > Omphalea > Omphalea diandra. The sequence goes on from CATIWR010404894.1 coordinate 6,479, forward strand.
TAATCCTAGGTGGGATCATTGGGTAACTGCTAAAAAGGTAATGAGATATTTGTAAAAGACGAAAGATTATATGTTGGTTTATAGGCGGGTAAATGATCTTGAAATAGTGAGATATTCAAACTATGATTTTGCAAGCTGTCAAGATGATATGAAGTCCACTTCGGGTTATATTTTTATGTTTGTTGGTGGTGTTGTTTTATGGAAAAGTGTTAAACAAACACTTACAGCTTCTTCTAATATGCAAACTGAGTTTGTTGTTTGTTATGGTACTCGTACACTAACTATATGGTTGAAGAATTTTATTTTTAGGTTGTTTGTGATCGATTCTATTGCTAGACTACTTTGAATCTATTGTGATAATAATGTTGTTGTGTTCTTTTCTAAGAACAATAAGAGTTCAAGTGGTTTTAAGTATATAGAGATTAAATATCTTACAGTCAGAGATTTAATGAAGAAAAGAGACATTGAGATTGAGTACATTAGTACTGATTTGATGTTAGCTGATCCTCTAACCAAAGGACTTAGACCTATAATTTCAAGAAAATATTAGTGATATGGGTGTTGTACAGTCTTTTGATGTGCTTGGTTAGTAAGAGTTTTGTGCTTGTAATTAAACATTTAATTTAAATAATTTTGCTACATTGTCTATTAATATATATTTGTTTATATGAGTTAAGTACTTTATGGTTGTTTTTTATGCATATGTGCACATTCAATATATATATATATATATAGTATGCTATGAGTTATACGTGATGTGCTTAAGATTAGTATAATTATCTTAAATCATATTAATTAGTTTTTAATTTTGTTTTTGGAAACAAAGGCTAAAGCATATATTGTGTGTATTTCCAAAATATAAAAACTTTATTGCGAAGTCTTATGAGTTTCTCATACTCGTTTGAGTATGTGCGAAAGAGAAATATTTAGAGGACTGACAATGAAAATAGTGTATTGATCACATGTGAGTGTTATTTTCTTACTATACTGTCATGTCGGAATTCAAGTAGGTTAAATTGTCAATAATTATGACTATGGATTGGTACTATATCAATAAAGGGTATAATTACTGTCATGATACAATATTAATAATTTAATGTGGACAATATTATATTTAAGGTGTCATTTTATCAATAAACTATATGTTTTCTAAAATTTTGTGACCATATTTAAATTTAAAGTATTTAGTTCGATAGTCATTTTCAAAAATATATTTGTTTTTCATAAAATATAAAAACTTCACAATTAATATTGCTCAAGTGGGAGAATGTTAAAAAATTTTTATGTAGGTTAATATTAATTATTGGTTTGTTTTAATTTTTTTTATAAAATAGACTGAATAATATAGTTTATTAATTAGTGGTTAAGCCCAATTAAATTGTGATCAAATAGGTTATAGGCTTATGACACTTAGTGGGCCTATATAGAAGAAGATCATGTGTAGGCCTAATTTAACATAAACTTGTGATGGGTGGGCATGTTAAATTCATTATGAATAGACTAAGTCTTGGCCGATATAGAAGAAGGTCATGTGTAGGTCTAATTTAACATAAACCTGTGATGAATAGGCATGTTAAATTCATTATGAATAGACTAAGTCCTATCTTATGTCTTCTAACCCTAACTCTAGTTCTAACCCTAACTCTAGTTCTAACCCTAACTCTAGCTATTACACCTATTTGTAGTCGTCTTGAGAGAAGGTCAATGAGAACTTAACTCTCGATTTCCATTATTCTAATCTATTTCTTTATGTTTAATTTCAGTCGTTAAAATTATGGCTTAAAACAATTTTAGATCTAACGTGCAAACATGTACAAAATTCAGTTCCATTTAACTATTTATTGGTATTTTAAATTCAAGTACTATATCATAAATAAATTCTTACATGATTAAAATCTCTGACCAATAACCAAGGGAAAGAGTTAATTAGTTTCAATAATTAAAAGCAATCCCATAATCTTTGTCAAATAGATAGAGTAGGACTACCATAAACAACATTAAAGAAAAGCTAGACACCTTCACCACACAACAGAGGTATAGATAAATTGTCTACGATTCACTAAAATAAGGGTGAGCAAAACCAAACTAAAATTGAAAAATAGAACCAAATTGGGTGAATTCGGTCTATTCAATTCAATTTGGTTTAGAAAAATAGAGAAATTCAGTTTTCAATTTTGATTCGGTTTAAAATTGAAAAAACTTAATAAATCGAATAAATCGATTTGTGAGTTTTTTTAATTTATCTTTTAATTTGAGTTTAAAAACTAAAAATAAATTGTTCAAAAGCTAACATTAAAAGTTTATATAAGATTTTTTTAAAAAAAGCTCGAACTAATTTATCACAATTACAACTCATTGAGAGCACAAAACTAAAAACCGAATCAACTAAATCGATTTTATTTGATTCGATTTACTTCGATTTTTTTTTAAAATTTTGGTCAGTTCAGTTTTAATTTAAACTAAATTCGGTCTATTTATTTTTTAAAATTACGATTTGATTTAAACCGAACCAACTGAATGCTCTAACTCTAATCAAAACCTCAGTACCAAAATTCCACATCAACCAAATGCTCCGCACATAACCTAGAGCTTCAACACAATATGAATGCTCAAATGCTAATTTCTTAATCACCTTATTTGTATCTCAACAAGCACTAGTAGTTTGATAGAAAAACAGTTGACATTATCCAAGAGAACACGATGGAAACCAAAATTAGCTGCCCTTTGGTAGTTCCAAACCAATATTAGAAAATCCGCATAACAAAGGGAAGACATCTCAGCACAGCTAGGTGAATCTTCCTATTGTCTGCTCTAACCCATCGATCTCCACAATCGAACTACACATGGGTTGGGACCCATCTCCATCTTCGTCATCTTGCTTTTGTTGCAACGCCCCTAAGAGAGACTGAACATCATCCGTAATCGAAACCAGCTTTTCGACTATATTAACTTTGTGAATTAAGCTCTTATTAACTGACACCCCCAACTTCGAACTACATTTCTAATCAGGTGGCTTAGACAGTCAACAACATCCCAATCCTCCACCCTCAGCCTCTACACCCACACTATTGATCATTGGAGGCGTATTGCTATCCTCAAAGGCAACCACCATATGTTTAGAATTGTCTAAAGAAGAGTGCACAACAACTGGTATGAGATCAAGTGGCACAATTGTCTGGTTATTAAGCGGTATCAAGGCTTGACCAACATTCTTCCTATTATTTTGCCTATTAGGATGCTTTTGGTTTTGACTCGCAACCTGGGTTACAATGTCACCTTTATCTTTGGGGCCCAATTTAGCACTATCCAGCCTTGAACTACTAGGCTTTGTCCTACCGCCCTCTACCGAAACACTTCCCTGGCTCTGTACCCTGGGCCCTTGGTCACAAGGACCACTATCCGAATTAATAAAATCAACATCTTACCCGTCCTTTAGCAATAGTTCAAATCTTAAACTTCCACCAATTATTGCCTCAGCATTAGCCACGTTTCTCGCCTTAGAATTCCCGTTGGAAGAGCTTGCATCATTGGTCACGTTTCTCCTATGCTAAACCAGAGCATGCATCCACGGGCCAAAATCCCGCTCCTCCATCACCTGCCCATGCACTACCTCCGTCAGTAAGGCATTGTCATTCACCACCACAACTCCATCTTGCTGATGATTACCATGAATAGTAGAACTCGGTTCAGCTGCAGTTTCAAGTTGAGGTCACCCAAACCAACCACACTTGAAACATATTTTCAGCAAACCTTCATGTTCAATTTGTTGGAGCTTACATTCAGTCATGAATTTTGACAATAAAGGCTTATTCAAATCCACCTTAATTGCCACTCTTGCAAACTTACCATGAGTAACATCCTCTGTATTAGGACTCTCTTGTAATACAAGTGGAGTGCCATACTCGGGAACCCGACCCAAACGACCGCAGCTGACAGATTGTCTAACAATGTACTGAAATTAAGGTCCCAAAGCTGGACTGTCAATCAATGCCACAAGATCATCCCAAGTCCATTCAATAATGCAGTTAGGTAATTTGATGTTAGAAAATTTAACTACGAAATCATAGTTGGCCAAGTCGATTATTGAGAATCCCCTCTTATCTTCCCATAATTTCTCCAATCGTGAACATAACACCTTATACACAACAGAAGGCCCCAAGAGACGAACGACGTGGTTCAGCCAAGTACCTTCTTACTTCTTCCAATAGGACGATAAAAGGAGTGTTATTAGACTGATCCACGAGAATGTCTCATTCACCCCATTTCACAGCATTCTTCCTCCTTTGGAGCCCAATACCACATCCCTCCTCCTTCATAAAGCAATCAGCCCTATGACTTAGCTCTCTGATATGGGTACCATCTGACCCATCTCATTCACCCTGCATTTCCTTCCCTGCACCTACCATTACAGCCTTATTATCCTCCTCCCCCGAGATCTAATCATCATCAGTAGCTGAACCCATGTCCGAATCCTCATCAATCGAGACATTATGCATGAGTGTGTCCTTAAAGGATGGCTGATTAGATCCAGTCGGAGGAAGGCGATTGCCCAACCCATTCTAGTTGGTTTTCCTGAATCGAAACTTGACTTTTTTCTTTGAACAGTCATCTTACGGTGACGGCAGTCGCTCTTTGCCTAATAGGTTCTCAGAGGGTAGCGTCGACCTTTTATCCTTTCTTCTCATTATTGATTGGATAAAAGCAAATTCCGCAACAATGAAAAGAATCGTCTAAGTTTCACTTTCGTATTAATATATGATATAATCATCTAAGTTTCATTTTCTCTTTCATCCAAGGAAAAATTATCTAATATAATATTTGACATTGAATTCCTTCCAACTAAAGAAATGAGTATTTAGAGCATGTTTGACATTGCTATTAGAAAAGAGATAAAGAAATAGAAAAAATTCTCTTTCATATGTGATTATAGATTTTTCAACATAAGTTTATGAGTAAAAATTATTATTAACAAAATCTTCAAATATAAGCTTCTTTCAAAATCAATTTTTACTTATAAAATTCACATTGAAAAAAATTTATAATCAATTAGGAGAAAAAATCTCTTCTATTTTTTTAATCTCAAAATCATATTTTTTCAATAGTAATACCAAATTTGCTCTTAGAAGCTTCCTCGTAGCTAAAAAAGTTTCACTACTAAGTTTGAAATAGTATGAGCACAACTAGTACTATTGCCTTTAAACCATTCATTGTTCTATTATATAATGGAGATTTTGAACCTAAACATTAGAGGAGTAATTCATTGTTAAATCCTTGGTCAATATATCATCCTTATGGTCTTATTCTCCACATCCATCTTGAACATCTTCTTTATGTTGACCTACACCACCAACAAATATCTTTTACTGATGTAAAAAATCCTATTAAGGCCATTACGTCTACATGATGCTTCACATGTCTATGTCATAACCCTTGAAGATGAGAGATCTCTGAAAAATCAATACCTCTCCTTGACGATTCTAGTTATTTATGCCCCTCTTAAAGCTTCTTGCACTCCCTACCCTATAGTATAATTTATTTGCACTCCCCTTAGAGCTTTTTGTATTTCCTTAATGATATGAACCAAGCTAGGGGCAAACTTAAAATTACAAAGAATGAAAAGATCCAATATCCTTTAAAAGGAGGAAGGCGCAACAAAAGCGTTAAAACCTACCATATTTGGAGCTGTTATATTTGAAACCACCATATTTGAACCTGTCTTAATTGGATCTGCCTTATTGGAGCTGTCATATTTGGAAGTTGCCTTAATTGACCCTGCCTTAATTGGACAATCTGCTTCACAAGGGCAAAATGGTCATTTTTATTCTTTCATTTCATGTGTAGATTTTCAAAATGAAATTAAGAAGTCCAACTCTACAATTGGGAAAAATTTGCACAAAAATATTCTAGAAGATTCTAAAAGGTTCCAAGAAAGTTCTAGAATATTTCAAGAAACTTCAAAGAATATTTTAACCATCATTTGGTGGAAGAACATAAGTCCCAAAGAGGAATTAAATGGGGGGCCGCACATAAGGAAGAAAAGTCAAAAAGTCAACCTTGTTCATATCGTTTGGTATCACAGCCAAGGTTAATTCAAGATCAAAGGTATCATTCTTTCTTGTTCTTATATTGTTCTTCCTTGTTCTTGTTTTGTTTTTCGTTGAAATCACATTCTTCCTCTTCTTTGCTCCATTCAACCATCTCGATTTCTTTCATCTAAATTTGTTTGTTTCCATTATTTCATCATCATAAATTCTATTGTCGAAAATCAAAATCAAATTTCATCAAAATTGCATACTTTTGCAAAAATTTCTTAAATTAAGGAACTTTGCAAAATCTTTAATTTTGTGTTTTCCATCCATTCTATTTCATTTTTCATCATCAATGAAGACTTCTTGTGCACTTAATTACATATTTGAAGTGTTTGATTCAAAAAAATTTTTAAATTTTGGAAGTTGCCAAAATTTCCTTAAATTAAGGAAAACTTAATTCTAACTTATTTCTTGCAATTTCTTCATTCTTTTTCCTTCCAAATTGTTTCTTCTTATTATTAATCATCTTTTTGGTATTTCTTGGTGTCTAGGGATGAACCATATTTCAAAATTCAAGAGAAGATAAAATTACTAAAATACCCCTATAAGTGTTAAATTTGGCTTTCTTGTTTGCTATTGTGTTCTTGAGTTGTTATTTGTGTTTCTTGCAATTCTAAGTTTGATTTGCCTTCACAAAGTCAAAAAAATGAAAAAAATGAAAGAAAAGAAAGGAAAGAAGTTAAAAAATATAAAAGTGTTGTTTTTGAAATTTCCTTTACCATTCGGCCTAGGCATACTTCTTACCATATTCTTGAGTTTAAAACATCAATTTGTAGTTTAAAATTCCTTCTAAATTCTTAGATTACGATTAGGTCTTTAAAAATTTATTTCCTGCAATCAATTGTGTTCTTTTTAATTCTTTTATTTTCTAAGTGTTTTAAGAACTAGTTTTACTTGTTTGCGTTTGATTTAATCTTCACTTAGCATAAAGTAACTTAGTTCTCAAAGAACTTAAGGAAAAGAATCTTGAGAGGTAAAAGGGAAAGAGTGATGAGCTCATAAAAGGGTAAAAGCCAATTTTTAGTTAAACACGAGTGTGAGTGCCATCTTTTAAATGTAAACATGTGAGAGAGTGTTTTGTGAGGATCTATTTATTTTCTTGCTTCTTAATTTACAATGATAGATTGGGACAAATAGAGGTATAATTACCAATGGCCTTCAAGATACAATAACAAAAGGCCAAAGATTCCACTTTTCTATGGAAAAGATTATCCTAATGAATACTTAGCATGGCAAGAAAAGGTAGAATCCATGTTTGAGTGCCATAACTATTCCGAAGAACAAAAGGTAAAGCTTGCTACTATGGAGTTTGAAAGTCATGTCAAGATTTGGTGGGATCAAATAAAACCTATTAGAAAAAATGTGTGGCAATTATCCTATTTCTATAAGGCAAGAGTTAAAAGAAAGAATGCGAAAGTGTTATGCGTCAAATTCTCATAAAGACTTATGCAATCAATTTCAAAAACATATACAATCTTCTACTAGAATTAAAGATCAAAAGCCTATCATTGATGATGAAATCAAATTGCAATCATATGAAAGGCACCCTAATTTTAAAAGGACTAAATTTGATTTTTTATGGAAGTTTCATTGGGATGGTAACAAATACATTCTAAAGAATGTTAAGCTAGAAGATGATATTCTTGTTTCTAAAGATACCGTTGAAATTCAAACTCCTTCTTTACATGATGTAGAGTTACCACCATTAGATGATTGTTCCAATGCTAAAATTGTAAGCCCATACATGATGATGTATTAGTTGTAAATAAATATGATGATGTTCAAAAAGAAAATAAAATAAAGAAAGAGAGTGTGCATGAGCGTCAAATAGAAATAATTACACAGCAAAATGAGAGATGTGAGAAAACCCATGACAAGTGCAAGCAAAGAGGGGAAAAAGAAGAGTTTAAACTGAATGCATCAAATCCAAGAGATGTGCATGCAAAAGGAAAGGCTGAGAAAAAGCAAAATCTATGTGAAAAAAGCAAAATCTATGTGAAAAAGAGAGTGATGAGAGCTATTCTTCCCAAAAGGCCACAACAATCTTTTTGTTCAAAGGGACGTATTACACTACTAACAAAATTTACAATCTTTTGTGTAGTGCTTTTATGTCTCGCTTGCAAGGTTATGAAGAATGGTTTTCAATGGAGGAGCCTAGCCAAAAACTAACTTTACTCTTAATATTAATGGTGATGTTATAATGAAGAGTGAGGTAGCAAATTTGTGTAAAAAAAAGTTTCCAAAATTTTGTTTAGAAGTTTCTTGTTGTTTTTCTTGTTCTAAACGTCTTTGTTCTTGTTTTTCTCCTTGCCTTTATGCTTCTAGTCTTTCTTCTAATTTACTTTCTTCTTTTTATATTCCTTCAATTTGTTTACAATGTGTTTCTTCTTCTTTAAATCGAGATAATTCTTTTATTTCTTGTTTAAACATTTTTAGTTATTTGTGTTGTGTCAAATAATGTTTTTCTTCTTTTAATTCTTATTTTAATATCTTTGAGTGTTCTTTTTCTTCTAAATGTTGTTTTTCTTCTTTAAACCTTTGTTTTTATGTTTCTTCTTCTAGTTTGAAATATTTGCAATGTTTTGATTCTAGGTTTTATGTTTCAAACTTTCCTTTTATGTTTTGTTGGTTTAATTATAGTAATAAACATTTGTTTGGTTCTTTTAAAGGTTGTGTTTATGTTTCTAAATTTTCTTTTCACTTTAAACATTTTAAAACTTTTTTTTTTTGTTTTGATTATAATGTTTGTTATAAGTTTCCTTTTTATTCTGATTGTTTAGTTTATAGAAACAAAACTTTCAGTTGTAGTTTTTGTGTATTCAATTTCTCCTTGAGGCGTTTGTTTCCTTTTAAAATTAGTATTTGTGTTCCTTTTTTAAATCTTAGACATAATTTTTCTTCCTTTCATCTTAGTATTAATGTTTCCAGGTTTTCATTAATGATAGATGTTTGTTTTCTTTGTTAGATTCATGCTTTTGCATTTTAAGGGATACTTTTTCCTTAAAATGTTTATCTTCTTCTTTTTGCATTTTCTTTCTAGTTTTAATTATTTTCCATGTTTTAGATCTAGTCTTTGTTTTCCTCTTCTTTTAAAATGTGTTTATAATAAGGAAAGTTCTTTGGAATTTAGTTTATGTGTTTCTAACAGTTTTTCTTCTAAAAGTTTATTTCCTTTTGATTCTAGTCTTAATGTTTATAAACATTTGTTTTACTTTGATTTTTACTTTAAGTGTTGGTTAGGAAGAAAGTTTTCTTTTGATTTTAAACATTCTTATGTTTCATTTGTTTCTAGTTTTTCTTTGATTTTTGAATCTTGTTTGGATGAACCTAGATCTTCTCTTTGTAGCATTTTTGTCTTAAAGAAATTTGATGCTTTAGTATTTCTCCATACTATATGGAAAACGTTCTTTAGGGTTTTTTTTTTTGGTTACTTTGTTTTCATTTTCATTATTTTTCTATTTCTTTAGTGTGTTCTAACCATTTTATAGGTGGTTTTATACGAGTTGTATTTGATCCAAAGGAGATACTTACAATTTGCATAGTAAGTCAGATTTGGATTTATCTTTGTTAGTTCTTATACTTGATTTTTGTTTTCTTATAAGCTAAGATTTAAGGATAATCTTTTTGAAGAGAAAGAGTATGATAGGAAACTTGTTAAGGGCAAGCTTAGAGTTACAAAGAATGAAAGGATTCAGCAAGGATATCCTTCG
>CATIWR010404929.1:0-14209 GCA_949677035.1 Omphalea diandra
TATATATATATATATATATATATATATATATATATATATATATATATATATATATAGATATAGATAAAGTTATCAGTCATAACAATTTTGCTAAATACTTAATACCAATAAGGCAACAACAACAACAAACAATCAGTAACATTTAAATTAAACAAACTCTATATTCTTATTTTCACTTTCATTCCCCTCAGATATTCCCTTTTTCAAATCGACAACAAGTCTTATTCTTTCATTAATTAGGCAGATTTAATTTAATTAATGATAATTTAATGGTAGTTAAGTTGATTATAATAATGAGCCATAATATTTATTTATAAGAAGCAGAAAAGAAAAATTGAATGTGAAAGCAAATGTACTATAATCGTTTTATATAAAATTTAAAGATAAAATAGATATAAATATCTTAATTTTAATGGTGATAAAAAGTAAAAATATTTAAATTAATTTTTATAAAATAAGAGATAAATAATGTATTAAAATAAAATACAATTATATTTTGCTCTTTTATTTTTTTGAGTATAGAATTTGATATATTGTTAGTTTGTGAAATTTTTTTTATATAGTATTAAAGTATATACATGCGCGTCATCATTATTTCAGTGTCTAACCAATAAAAAACATATGTAATGACTTGATTTATTATGTACATGCAAATTAGTGATGATTGCATTACTTTTTCATATTCTTAAAAAATTATACAATATAATAATGAGCAAATGGTTTACTGTTCATCTATCATTGAAAATTTGAATTGAAATTATCTTTTTCAAAATTTTCTGAACTGGAAGTGGAGGAAAGGCCCCTTAATTGGGATTTCCCATGCAATGCACGTCTAAGTATGTGGTAATAATGCAGCAGAATTGCTTCATTTTCTTAAGCCTACCATTACAAAGTCCATATTGCTAAACCAATTTCTAAATTGAAGTTATGAGCATAGCTTTTGTATGTAAAAAAATATTTCCAGTAGCCAAAATTTATTTCCACCTTTTGTGTTGAATGTATTCCATCCCAGCTTAAATGAATATTAGGATTTGTACAAACTGTTACGTTAGCAGCTCCACACAATTCAGCGAGAACAAAGTTGTAATCACCTCCACTTCCACAGCAAGCCTTTTTGTAATCTCAAATTCTGTTTACATCAAACAATCATGTGATATTAGACTGTTTTCGATTAAATATAATATACCCAAAAGCCATTTAACTTGAGAACTCTGAAAGACCTACCAAGTAATTTGGTAAAATCTCCTTATAAGCGTTGTGGTAATCTCCATATATTGTGGCCACATTTGGATGTTGTGTTTGCAGTTCTTTAATAGCTTGTTTGAGATGATAATTGTGATACTTTGAGAAATCGTTTTATCCTTTAAAACAATGATATTCATCATATGCATTGGAATCATTGGTTTGGAATCCACTGAGATATATGTCTAGACTTCCTATAGGAAAATTTTCAGGAACAACAACCCGAGTAGCACCATACTCAATAAAACTCTACATAAAGACATTACAAAATTTAAGAACGAAAATAAAAATAGACGTGTAAAAAGATTTTGGATTTTTGTTGAATTTATGAAAACAAAATATATATTAGCTCACCTCATCAATGGTCTTACATTGAAAGAATGCATAGTTATAATCAAGGTAGTCAAAAGTGATAGGCGCACTCAAGGCGTAGGTCTTTAATCACTCGAGGCACAAGGCACAAAAAAAGTACTCGCTCGAGCAAAGTAAGGCGCAAGTTTCTAAAATATATATATATATATATATATATATATATATATATATAAGAAAAAATCAGCTTCATAAGTAAGTATAAGAACATTCAACACATAGAAAAAAAACAACTTAAAAGTGAAGATAGCTAAAATTAGAAATCTAAAACCTATATAAAGTTGTTAGATTTATGTTTTCCAACATCTAAGATTCTTAAGTTCAAAACCATAAACATAAAACTAATAGCTATATAATAAAATCCTAAAACTTATCATAGTAAAACCATAAACATGACAAGTTTCAACAAAAAATTGTTCTAAAATAAGACCCTAAAATCCATCACTAGAATCTCCATTCAAATCTTTATCACTTTCAGCTGCACCATCACTCTCATATGCTTCAATTTCATCTATATCTGAGTCAACTTCTATATCTTTAAGAATAGGTACTTGACTGATTTGCTTGACTTCTTGTATTCCTAATCATTTTTCCAATTCTAGTTGCATTTGCTACTACACCCCATGTCAAGCCTTTATTGTCTTCATCACAAAATACACTATCTTCTTCAACATCTCCATCTATATATGGTTGAACACCCAATTTCACAATTAGTCATTCATTGCTTTCATCAATATCCTCCAAGGAAATTAGATCAATAACATCTCTTCAATTATAGTGTGCTTTAAGAGCTTAATTATTCTTCACATACACTAAGTCATTTAGCCTTTGTTGTACAAGTCTATTTCTCCTTTTTGTATGAATCTAAGTAAGAATAATATCCAAATACGAGAGCTTACTTAACTAAAAATGCACTTGGTAGAATTTAGAACTCTTCAAGTAATAAAAAATTTGAAGTGTATGCCTGCTCAAAGGCACTCCAATCCCTTTCACAATCTGACATACTACAAGTTAGACTAAGAATCTTAATAGCTAGCTGCTGCAAATTTGAGGCAAAACTCCCAAAAAGACTCCACCATTCAACTACAAATCATTTTTTATTTATAATCAATACATTATATAATAAACCAGTACTTAGAATCCAAAGTTAATCTTAAATCTACAAATTAATATTCCCTTAAAATATAAACAATAATACTTAATAAACTAATCTAATTAGCCTAATCTTAAATCTAACTTAACTTTATATATTAAATACTAACTTTATATATTAAATACCTGGTGCTTTTGTCTTCCTTGATCTAATAGCCAATGGAATGCTAAAAATACCTTCAACCCTCTTGTTCATGGATAACTTACTCATAATTTTATCTTGGACTTCTTGATTTTGAACTAGTTTTCCTATGCAAGTATAAATCCAACTGTGACCCCTTCATCAAACTCAATAGTTGAATTATCATAAAAAAAAAAATCAAGATTTAAGAAATGGCCAGTCGCATATAGAGGTTGTTAAAGTTGGCATTCCCACCTTTCATCAACATCTTTGTACTTCAGCTCATTACCATTAAAAGATTTCATAATAGCTTCTTCAGCATAATCCGTTGCTTCATGTATGTATCCCATAACCAATCTCTTTTCATTATCAACAAGTCGAAGAACTCGAATAAATGGTCGCATAACTTTTAGAGTATATACAACCTTACTCCAAAAGGAAGGCATCAAAGTTGTTTCCATCGCACGTTTTCCTTTTGCTTAGCTCTTAATGAGCTCTTTTGTTTGTGAATGCATTGTAAAGTTAGATAGGAGGTATAAATTTTGTTTTTTGGGGTCGAACCAACTCCTTTTGTTTTGTACATTCTTTCACCATATTCAAAAGAAGAGTATGGTTATATATATAGCTTGTCATGCTAATTGCCCTCTCTATAGCATTTGAAATCGTCTGAATGTCTTCTAATATAAGATCAATGTAATGCATTGCACAAGGTGGAATATAAGTGGGGTCTTTTTGCTTCCAACCACTTGCCACCCAACTTAAAATTAGAACCATTATCAGTTTTAGCCTGCACTACATTAGCTTCCACAATTTGCTCTACAAATTCATCAAGCATTTCAAATACTCTTTCACCTAATTTTATGAAAGCTAATGCATTAATAGACTTCACAAACTTATCTCTAGTTGGACAATTGGCTAGGAAATTTATCAAACTCCTATTGATTTTGCTACTCCACCCATCCGACATAATAAAACAACTATGCTTCTTCCAAGCATCCTCATGATTCTTAAACAACTCACTTGTGTAAGCAATTTCTTTCTTTAAAGAAAGAACTATTAATTCATGATAAGTGGGAGGCTTTAAGTTTAGTCCATATTGCTTGATAACTTTCAATTGCCTATCTAAAAGAATCCAAACGAGAAGCATTAAAAGGAATTCCTACCTAGTAAAAGAACTTGTGAATGTATTTGCAAGCAACGACTCTTTTCTCCTTGTCTAATGAGGCATTAATATTGGTTTGTCTTAATTTTCCCTATTTCCTAAGTTCTACCACTACTTCAGGCTTCTTGAACATAAAAGCATCTAGGGGACCTCTTTTCTTAGGTGTAATCATCTTCCCTTTGTTATTTCTAGCACTACTCCTTCCTTTACTAACTAATCTCTTTCCATCTGAGTTGATTGTGCACTGTTCCTCATCATCGTCAACCTCAATCATGTTTTCTACATCATCAAAATCTGCTAGCTTGTCACAATTAACTTATTGCTTTCTTTCCATCATATACAGTTGTAATTCCAGCCTAACATGTTCTAGACACTTCAAACACTTCTTTGCATTTTTGTTACCCCTAATTTGATGTAGTTTTGCCCTATATATACTAGCCTTTGTCACTTTCTTGCAAAAGGAACAAGTCACTGAATTTGTGTCTTTAAGATCTTATAAGTAGTTGTATTTCCATGTTGGATCTTTCTTGTTGTCATTAGGTATGAACCATCAATGCATGGTTGCCTATATCATAAAAACACAAAGCTATAACAAGCAAGTTTGATATTTGTAAATGTTTAGATAGAAAAAGTTTCTAATAGTAATTGATAGCAAAAGTACAATGTTTTTTAGAATAAAAAAGTAAAGAAAGAATAAAAAATAATTATAGGTTGAAATATTAAATGAAAACATTTAAAAAGAAAGTTAAAAATTCAGTTCATAGTCTCTATTTGATGAGAAAATTTTGATATTTTTTTAAAATAAAATGTTAAGAAAGAATTGAAGATAAGAATAGATTGATGAATGGGAAATGTGAAACATTTAAAAAAAGTAAAAAATTCAGTCATAATCTTCTTTTTCCAAAAGTAAAAAATTTGGTTTTAGAATAAAAGAAATAGAAAAAGACATAAGTAGATAGATCCATAATAAAAGATGAATTTTAAAATATGAATAATAGAAGTAGATGTGGTCTAGAAAAAAATTGTTTGTTTTTATTTGAGGCTGACAATTGTGCTTTGTTTTATAGAAAAGGAACGGTGATTCTGATGCTCACATTGAAAGAGAGTGTCAGTTGTCTTTATTTATTTTTTTAATATGAGAAATCTTAGAAGATGTGACATATAACCTAAAAAGTCTAAAAAGACTTACCTTTAACATAATACCCCTAAAATTAAAAATTAAAGTCTGCCTTTTAAGTAATTTTGGCTCAAAATTTTACTTTTCACAAATTCATTTCCTTCTTCGACTCTCGTCTGATACCAGCCACTCACCTAAACGCAAAAGGCATGCGTCTGATTGAACATGCCTCGTCTGTCGTATTAAAAGGTCAGGACAGTCCACGAGTTGATTTCACTAGTTATAATCATTGCCTCCGATTGTCCCAAGCATCAAGAGAGAATTTTCCAGTTTTCCAGCACAATCTATAACAAACAGACGTCAAAACAAGGTAAGCATATAAATAAAATATTGTACTGTAAAGCTATAAGCATAGATATATACAAGATAAGCATATAAATAAAATATTGTACTGTAAAGCTATAAGCATATATACATACATATATATATATATATAAACCTTTGTCTATATTGAAGCAAGTTGTATTGAAATGCTTAAACATCCATTGAAGTTGAACGTCAAGTGAAGAGTTGGTCACTAGGGCTACGACTCCCTTAGTTTTTGCTAGAAAATCTACTGACAATGCGGTAGAGCCAGCAACTGCAAAATTAAATCCAGTCGTGGAATTACCATGCAAATTCAAAAATGGGTCAAGAAGAGGAATACCGGCTGATTATGCTGTTGGGATACAAACAAAAGCACAGTTTAGCAACTTATTATAATTTATAAATTATTTTTAAAAAAAATTGCTGTAGAATAAAAATAGACATTACCAAGATAGTCAATGATTAACAAGCCATTAGAGCATCTTCCAGTTGCCTTGTTGATGAAATCTTGGCCATAAGGGAGTCTGCCAAAAACAGAAATCGGGTCCTCTTGTACCAAATTACCTGTCTGATATTGAATCCCCAAGCTGATACGTTGCCGGGAAGTTACAAGCACGAAGAATATGAGAATTGGATACAGGAAGAAGAGGAAGAAGAAGAAAAGAGACTGAGCAAATAAGCAAAAGACAGAGACAGAGAGCTTTGAAGTACATGATTGTTGAGAGATTAATGGACTAGGCGTTGGTTTGGGTAGATAATTAGAAAGACAAGAAGTTGTGCTATATTTACAGTAATCCAAGTGCAAACCTTTTGTATTTGGGATTGGATTTTTGGTTCCTAATTGTCGTTGGATATGAAATCCTAGTAGAATAATATTTTATCGGATGTATATTTGTTACTGTTTTATTGGATAATAATAACAAATATCCTGCTAAGTTATGATCATGGTGACCCAAAAAACTGAACTCCTGTCCCAACATAGACACAGTAAATCTGAATTAGTTGGAGGCCTGAAAACATCCCATGGACCAATTTCCATTCAGTCTCTTCTTGGGCTTCTTCTTGTGTCTCAAGTTGGTTGTACTTGGAGACATCCTGATAAAGTGTCCTCGACCTCTTGAGGAGTTTCTGAAGTTAGTAAACAATCGTTTTGCATGAGGATCACAGGTAGTTAAACGGGTATTCTCATTCTTCCATTCACCTTCAAACTGAATGTGAAAGTAAGAGTACCATAATCATTTTATGTAGAATTAAAAGTAAAAATATTTAAATTAATTTTTATAAAATGACATAAAATAATATATTAAGATAAAATACCGCCATATTTTACTCTATTTTTTTAGTATAGAGTTTGATATATTATTAGTTTGTGAACTTTTTTTTTTATGTATAATATTAAAGTTCATACATGCACATCATCATTATTTCAGTGTCTAACAAATCAAAAATATGTGATTACTTGATTTATTATGTACATTCAAATTAGTGATGATTGCATTAATTTTTCATATTCTTAAAAAATTATACAATATAATAATGAATAAATAATTTACTGTTCATCTATCATTGAAAATTTGAATTGAAATTGTCTTTTTTAATCCAATAAGTGTTCTTTTTTTTTTTTTCTCAAATCAATCAAATGGCTTTTCCTTTCATTATGGACATGTCATTCTAATTGATCCTTAGTTTGATTTTCTTCGCTTTAACTATGACGACTAAAATTTCATCATATATCTTTCGTACCAATTCTATAGTATTATCAAGTAGTGCTTCACTTAAACTAAGTTTTTATTTCATTTTATGAATGCAAATAATAATAATAATAATAAAATTATTTATTAGGCATGAAAATGAAATTTTATTGACTTATTTGTGTCATAAAATATTTTTTTTGAGATAAAAGAAAATAATTTTCATTAATGAATGTTACTAACTTCTTGAAAATGATAATATAATGGTTAGATAAAATGTAAAGTGACAAAGCTACTCATAACGCAATTTCCTATGCCATTACTACCCTGCTAGCCTTAACCCTGCAACCGAACAATTCTGAGGAAAGTATACACCTATCATCCTCATCATCATAAAACCTCCCAGATGAAGATATGCTAGAGCAATCCCTTTTGATAAACAAAACCCTTTGCGACCCATCCCCTCCTTTCCAGTTTGGTACCAAAATCTCATTTGTATCCATAACCAAAGCCAAAAGTAATGCCAAACCTAAATTTTGAAATAGTAAGATTGTCCAGAAAAGTTTCCAATCCAAGTTTACAAAGCTGGATGGTGCTCCTGACACTAAGAGGAAGTCTATTGTTTTTATTGACAACGGGGTTGTCCCTCCCAAACCTAAAAAGCTTAAAGAATCTGAGTCAGTGGAAATCTAAAGTCACTTTGTTCCAACGGCGATCGCTGCAGATTTGAAGTCTCACCGATCCTAATGAGTTACCCCAGTTGGAACTGTCGTGGGCTTGAGAACCCACGAACAGTTCGTGTGCTTAAAGGTCTAATCAAAACTAAAGTTCCTAAACTTGTTTTCTTAATGGAAACAAGAATGCTTACTGTTGAGATGGTAAATCTTTGTAATAGACTAAGTTTTGAGGATTCAATTATTGTCGATTGCAATACCGGTAATGGTGGTCGTGGAGGGAGGCCTGGTCTTTTTTGGAAGGAATCAATATCTATTAAGTTTTTGTCTTCATCCTCGAATCATATTGATGTGCCAATTGATGAACAAAAATTAAATGTTGAATGGAGACTAACATGTGTTTATGGGTGGCCTGAAAAGAGTAATAAGGAAAAAATGTTGCAACTCCTTCTCTCTCTTAGGTCAGATTATGCAAATTTATCTTGGTTTTGTTTATGAGATTTTAATGAGATTCTTTATGCTCAAAAGAAGCTTGGAGGAGCTAGAGTGGATAGTAAGAAGTTAGCAGGTTTCTATGAAGCTCTTAGAGATTGCCACCTTGAAGATCTGGGTTTTAAGCGTTACAATTTTACTTTGTCAAATTGCCAACCTAGTGACAAAAATATACAAGAAAGACTCGATCGCTACGTAAGTAATATGAGCTAGATTTTTCATTTCCAAATTATACTGTTGAACACCTTGTTCAACAATCATCAGATCATTGCCCTATATTCATTTCCTGGTCTCAGTTAGCAAGCCAAAAAAAAAGGAAGAGGGTCTTTAGATTTGAGAACATATGGTTACAGGATGAAGGTTGTCAAGATTGTGTGAAGGATTTCTAGCTTCAAGAGTCGATAGGGAATGATGCTGAAGGTTTTATGAGCAAGCTATTGAGATGCAGCCAGTCTTGGAAGTAATGGAAATCAACTCATTTTTGTTGTGTTAACAGGGAAATTAGTGCTCTTAAACAACACCTAAATGATCTTCAGTCCCTCCCTCCATCTGATCAGAACATTATGGAGCTAAAGAATGTAGAAGCCAAGATTGACTAACTAGCTAAGAGGGAAGAATCTATGTGGCATCAAAGAGCTCGAACAAACTAGTTAAAAGACGGAGACAAAAACACATCCTAGTTTCATAAAAGAGCTGACAAAAGAGAAAAAAGGAACAAGGTGAGCAGAATTTGAGATAAAAGCTGTAGATGGATTGATGAAAAGGATAAGATTGCAAAGGTTTTCTAGAATTAATTTCGGAAGCTTTTCTCTTCCAACTCAGAGATTAGCATGGATAGGGCTTTAGAAGCAATGGAGACAAAGGTAACTAGCTTTATGAATGAGCACCTCTTAAGACCATTCACCAAGAAGAAATTGTGGCAACCTTATCCCAAATGTATCCCTTAAAATCTCTGGGACCGAAAGGTATGCCGGCACTATTTTTTCATAATTTCTGACATATTATTCATAATGAAGTGTGTCCTATGATTTTTGACATTTTTAATAATAGAGCTAACCCTGCACCTCTTAATCATACTTTTATAGCTCCTATTTCAAAAATTAAACTACTTGTTTCCTCAAAGAATTTACGACCGATTAGTCTTTGTAATGTTGTTTTTAAAATCATTACTAAAGCAATTTCTAATAGGTTGAAATATGTCCTTCCCTCAGTTATTTCTCGGTCCCAATCATTTTTGTCCAAGGTTGTTTAATCATGGACAAATGCATTGGCTTTTGAAATCTTTCATGCTATGAAAAATAAAAGAAAGGGAGGCAAAACTAATTTTGCTGTGTCTTTTTAGAGAAGGTTATGCTGAAGTTAGGATTTTCTTCAGACTAGGTGGCTCTAATCATGAGATGTGTGTCTTTTGTTTCCTACTTTATTTTACTAAATGGTCAACCTGGTCATGTGTTTTACCCTTTTAGAGGCTTATGCCAAGGAGACCTTTTTCCTGTTACCTCTTTTTATCTTGTGTTAAGTCTTTTTCTACTCTTATTAACAAGTCTGAGACAAATGGTGACTTACAAGGTTTTAAAGTGTGCAAGAATGCTCCCCCAATTTCTCACCTATTTTTTACAAACGATAGCATCATTTTTGGACGTGCAAACATGAAGTAACTCCTTGAGACAAAGAAGATTTTGCACAATTATGGATTAGCTTCGGCTCAACAAATAAACCTTGACAAGTTAGAGATTTTCTTTACTCCCAACTAGTACGAGAGTAGTGTTACTTCGCTAACTAAGTGTCTTAGGGTCCAAAGAGTCAGAAAACATGCAAAATACCTTGGTCTTATAACTGTTATTAGGCATTCTAAGAAAGATATATGTAATCTCATTAAATATTAGGTTATAACGAAACTGAAAAATTAGAAAACAAAGCTTATCGCATCGACTGGAAAACTCATCCTAATTAAATCAATTGCGCAGGCCATTCCAACTTATATGATGAGTTGCTTTGTTCTACCTCAAGTCCTTTGTAGGCGCCTCAATTCTGAAATTGTAAAGTTTTGGTAGGGACAATAAAATTTTGAGAGACAAATTCAACAGTGTTCTTGAGAGAAACTCCGCAAATCTAAACAGGTGGGTGGCTTGGGTCTTAGAGATATTTCATGTTTTAACAAAGCTATGCTTGCAAAACAAGGTCGGAGGCTTATAAACGATCAATCATCTCTCCTTAGCCAAGTCATCAAAGCTCGATACTACCCAAGAAAGTCTTTCCTTCAAGCATCTATTGGTTATAATCGCAACTATATGTATAGAAGTATCACGGAGGCTAAGGAAATTTTTTGTAGGGTGCATATTGGCATATTGGAGATGGTAGAAGAGTTAATATATGGTCAGATAAGTGGTTTTGCTTACCAGCCAAATTTTCGTATCCAAGTTATTTCTAGTCCTAACTCAAATTTGCAGGAAGTGCATCAGCTTATTAGGGAGGATGCAAGATGTTGGGACCTTGATCTTATTCGTAATAATTTTCCCTCTCATATAGCAGATCAAATTCTAGCCATTCCTTTGACTACTTCTCATCAAGGTGATTGTCTCAATTGGATTCAGACAAAATATGGCCATTACTCTATCAAAACAGGCTGCAGAATTGCTAAAGCTAACTAGGAGAATTCTTCATTATCATGTAGTTCTTCTCCTCCTTCTCGTTGGAATTGGTCATGGAAGCTCACAATTCCTCCTAGAATCCATCTTTTTCTATGGAAACTTTATCATAAATTCCTTCATATTGGTCCAACACTACATTCAAGAGGAGTGATTGTTGATCCCATTTGCGCTAGATGTGGTTCTGGTGTAGAATCCTTTGATCATATTTTTCTTGATTGTGAGTGGAATAAACAATTCTAGTATATTAGCCCCTTCAGATTCCAAGCTAATCATCTCAGCCATGAGCTTGTGGTCAATCTAGTATTCCAGGAATATGCTTCTATGTCAGGGGAGAATCATGGACTTTCAGGCTTGTTTTGACATTGGTCAGACCTCTTTGTTTGATTATGAGTCAGCACAGCGGAGAGTTCAGTTTTCAAGAACAAGCAACACAAATATTCAGTGGCAACCTCCCCCTTCTATAGTTTTTAAACTAAATACTGATGCCTCTGTTATTGACTTGTTAGGGACAGGAGTGGGTGCTATTATTAGGGACTCAACAGGGTGGGTGCTATTATTAGGGACTCAACAGGGAAAGTAATAGCTTTCTATCAAAGAAACTGAATGCAGTGTTCTCTGTTAAAGTTACCGAATGCATACCATGCAAGGAAGGCCTTTCCCTCACAATTAAGGATGGTTGCATGAATCTGAATGTGGAAATTGATTGTCTCAACCTTTTCAAGGGACTTCACGTAGGTTGAGAAGACTTATCTTATACTGGTTCTTTGATTGCAAACATTAAGTCTCAATGCACTGCTCTTAATTCAGTTGTTTTTTCTAGTGTTTTTAGAGAGGCTAGCAAGTTTGCCATAGCTTAGCACAATTTGGCTTTTTCTAGTAGGTCTGGCGTGACTAAACTTGTGGGCAGTGTCCTAGTTCAGCTCGACTCTATTGTAATATTTGAGTTTTGCTTTTCTTAGTTTTATACAACTCTTGTTCCTTCTCAAAAAAAAAAAAAAATATCGACTTCTATTTTAAATTGCATTTAATATAACCAAACATCTGTTTTACATATTTGCAAATTAAAAATGGAAAAATCTTCCAAAAAAAACCCTTATAATTAAGTTGAATTTCTTAAAAAAAATTCAAATACTAATCAATTAGACCGGATTTTTAGATGACCTCAAAAAAAAAAACAGTGGTTTCTGATTAGTCAATGTCCAATTTTTTTAAAAAAAAAACTATCAAAAATTAATCAATTAGACCAGATTTTTAGATAACCTCAAAAAAAAAAATAGTGGTTTCTGATTAGTCAGTATCCAATAGATAAAAGGCTTTAGAGAAAGGAAGGTGACATAAGACATGATAAAACTTAACAATCATCAATTGCCAACAATTTGATAGTGGGCCCGCATAGCTTAGATTGTGGACCACACAATAAGAGTCCCAGATGGCTTCCTATTAGCCCACGGGGACCATTACTCCTAGTTAGTTGGGCTTTGATGGGCCATAGTAAGTACTACCTAATCTTTTGTGGTCCATTTCATTGATGAATGCAGGTTTGTACCACCTAAGTCCCTAACCAAACAAGGACGCTTTCCTGTAATCCGTATACCAAAATTTGCATTTGCATCACATCAAATGATATGATTTTTTTTTTTCTCTACTAAAATAATTATAAAATAAACACTCCATTATCAATTCATCTTTTAACATCTGATTTTATTTATTCAATATTAATATTTTGAAATTGTGAAAATATTTTTAACTATTTATAAAGATGATTTAATTATATTATGGACCTAATTCAAAAGCAATTAATAAAATCTTTAAAAATTAATTTATTTATAATCAATTAAGAATAAATTTTCTTCTAATTTTTAATGACAATAATAATGTCTAATATATATTTATTTTTTCATCCAAATATTTAGTTATATAATTTAAAAGATTAAATTTAAATTATAACTCGTTGTTTAATTAAGGATGTGGTTGATATAACTAATACATGTAGGGAGTAAAAATTTTACATTAAACATCTAAGAATTAAGTGTTTGATAAACTATATAAAACAACAATTAATAATGGATACAATTTCAATCAACTGTAGTTTTTATCAACTCTTACTTGAAACTTTTTCTTAACTTTTGTTGTTTTAATCAAGAAAAAGTTAAAATTATCATTATTATTTTATTATTCTTAAAATTCAATTATTCAATTAACAACTATGAATTATAATATTACAATTCAACTAACAACTATGAATTATAATATTATAATTATTTATATAAAAATAAATTATTTAAACTCTTATATATAAGTTTTATAGAAAAAAAAATTATGTGTAGGATATTCTAATTACTAAAAATATATTGACATATATTGGTTAACATTTACAAGAATAATCATTAATATTTCATAAATATAAATTAATAATTATAACATTTTAAGTTTTGAAATTATACTTTATAAGTATATGTGAAAATTTTATTATTTTATTATATTTTAATTTTATTTAATTTAATTCAATATAAAATATTAACCGTATATCTTTATTAGTCATTTTATGAATTAATAGCAATAGGTGAACATATTTTACCAAATATTTAATATCAAACTGTCATCAATTCCGGCTATCAGCTAACGACCATCAATTACTGCTATCAATTATCAGTTATATTCATCAGCAATCCCAAACATGCTCTAAAAAAAGTTTGAGATTATTCGCTATAAGCAATGTTCGAGACTTACGAAAATTATAAGAAATACAATCCTCCTAGATTTAACTTGAGTTTTAATTGCTTAAATTTTTTTTCCTAATTAAAACTAAAAAAACTGATTGAATTATGTCACATAAGCTAGAAGCAGCTGGCTTATGACAAAAAAAAAAAAACAAAATGGGAAATATAGAAACCAGATCCATAAAGGTTGGACAAGAGGATTGCAACATAAAACCTCATTATGGAAAATAAAATAAATAAATTGGCAAAAAAGAAAATAATAAAATAAATTATATGTATTCTTATCCTAACGACTGAAATAAAAGCAGCCATAAAAATAAAAATAGAAATAGAGAAACACCACATTAATTATTATGCTTCATCATACCAAATCTAACCAAACAAGCAACGTAAACGCAAACATTCTGTTAACTAATTTAATTCATCTTCTTATATATATATATATATATATA
>CATIWR010404955.1:0-19446 GCA_949677035.1 Omphalea diandra
AAGACCTAATCATTAGTTATACTTCAAAAGGCGTTAGTATTAGATCTCAACTCAATATTTTAGATAATAATCTTGTCTTTGTTTCTCAATAGCCAAAATCTATTAATGAGGCTCTTGATGATGAGAGTTGGGTGATTGTTATGTAAGAGAAACTCAACCAATTTGAGAGAAACAATGTATGGAAACTTGTTCCTAGGCTTAAAGATCACCTTATTGTAGGTGCAAATAGGTGTTTAGGAATAAGTTAGATGAGCAAGGATTCATCATTAGAAATAGGGCTAGATTAGTTACTAAAGGTTACAACTAAGAGGAATGCATTGACTATGATGAAACCTATGCCCCCGTAGCAAGGTTAGAGGCCATTATGATTCTTTTAGCATATGTATGTCACATGAATTTCAAACTATTTTAAATGGATGTCAAAAGTGTTTTTCTAAATGGTGTTATTGAAGAGGAAGTTTATGTTGAACAACCTCCTGGTTTTGAATCACACATTTTTCCAAATCATGTTTTCAAATTGAATAGAGCCTTGCATGATTTGAAACAAGCTCCAAGAGCTTGGGATGAAAGACTTAGTTCTTTTCTTTTGCAAAATGATTTTGAAAAGGGGAAGGTTGATATAACTTTATTTATCAAAAGGCATAATTATGATACACTATTAGTGAAAATTTATGTTGATGATATCATTTTTGGTACCACTAATGAATCTCTATGTGAGAATTTTGCTAAGTGTATGACTAGAAAATTTGAGATAAGCATGATGGAAGAGCTCAAACTTTTTCTTAGTCTACAAATTAAGCAAAACAAAGATGGGATCTTCATCAACCAAGCCAAATATACAAAGGACATTCTCAAGAACTTTCGCATGGAAGGATGTAAAGTGACAAAAACACCAATGAGTGCTACCATTAAATTGGACAAGGACGGATCAGGTAAGTCGATTGATGAGAAGAGATATCAAGGTATGATCGGTTCTCTACTTTATCTTACTGCTTCTAATCCTGATATAATGTTTAGTGTATGCATGTGTGCTAGTTTTCAATCTTATCCCAAAGAATCACATTTGAATGTTGTTAAAAGGATTTTCAAATATTTGCATGGCACATTACATTTAGGGTTGTGGTATCCTAGAGATTCTTTTTTTAGCTTCATAGGTTATTTAGATATGGATTATACTGGTAGTTTTCTAGATAAAAAAAGCACTTTTGGAACTTGTCAATTTATAGAAGAGTGTTTAATTTCTTGGTTTAGTAAAAAGAAAGTTCGATTGTCTTATCCACTGCCGAAGCTGAATATGTAATTGCAGGTTGTTATTGCACCCAAGTCCTTTAGATGAAACAATAATTAAAGGATTTTGACAAAGATGTTGATCACATTCTCATCAAATGTGACAACACTAGTGTAATAAATCTTTCCAAAAATCTCATCCAACATTTTAAAAGCAAACATATAGACATTAGGCATCATTTTCTTAGAGAACATATCCCAAATGGTGATGTTGTGCTAGAATTTATAGACACAAATCATCAACTTACAAACATTTTCACAAAACCTCTCAATGAAGAAATGATGTACTTCATTAATAGAGAATTAGGAATGCTTGATGAAAGCTCCCTAAAGTGAAAAATTAGATCATTCTAATATGTTGCATTATTTCATGATTGAATAATTGCCTTGTGTGATGTATGTGATGTGTATTCCTTTAGATGTCTTAATTTTGTGTGCAACTGGGCCTCTCTATCCCAATTTGCATAAACTAGACATCAATAAATTAAGTGAATCATAGTTTAAATAGTCAAGTCTCATAATTTCATAATTATCTTTTAGGACTTGTAATTTGTGGTAGTTATTCCTTGGTTCACAGTCGTGAATTATAAGTATTCTTCATTCGACTGTCAACCATCAATTCACAGTCGTGACTTTCAATCCCCACCTTGAATTTGTTCAAATTTTAAATCTTTTGATCGTTGAATGTGCTATTTTCTAAGGATTTTTTGTCTATTACTCATATTTTTTTAGAATTAGCGATTGCGACTTGTAGGTCGCTATCACGAATTTGGGTAACTATCATACATTTAAGTGATTTGATTGTCAATCAATTTCACTCCTTCATTTAATTCATTTCTTACCATTTTTTAGCCATTTTCACACCTTTCTTGGTCTATATAAACCCCTCAAATAGTGTTTTTATTCATTCATACCAAATATCTTCATCTCTTTTCTTCCTTAATCTCAAAACCTACCAATCTTTCTTCACCCACAAATGGCCCCCAAGAAAGCTTCAAAAGCAGAGAAAAGGGAAAATAGTAGTACAATCTTATGGACCACTGACACTACACTAATTGAAAGGAATAACGAAAGAGGAGAAAGATCGTTATATGGCAAACGCCTCCAAGATCATTCTACTGAACAAAATTCCTTCCACTTTCCTTCTCGAGTCACTGGGAATCAAGGATGAGATCCTCACATTTCTTTCAAACCTAAGGTGGAACGAATTCATATTTCGTGATGAGCTAGGATATGAAGAAATCATATGAGAATTCATATGTACCGTGACTCTGAGTCGGAGAGCATAATCTCATGTCGACTAATATGGGTTAGTGTTTTGTGCTTTTGGAGACCCTTTTTTCATCACTTTCGAACAATTGTCCAATCTTTTTAACCTTCAAGTCAGATATGACATTTCGTTCCTCATCTCCGCTTTTGATGTCATCTATTATGAGTTTTGATCTAAAATTTCCATCGACACCAAACATGACCCCAAAACCTCCTTAGCCAAACACATCTAAACCCTTCCTTTTTAGTTACTTCATCATATCATCACCTTATCTGTTAACGCAAAAGGTGATGATAATGAAAATGTATCCCAAAAGGATTTTGCTTTCTTTTTCTACCTTATCAAAAACAAACCCATTCAAACTAGTCATTATATTATGGATCAATTGATTCACATGAGCACCAAGCTCAATAGTCAGTTCCATCTCTCTTTCCATGTAACTCCATTTACCGATACGTGGGGACTCTTAATGAGGAAAATGAAAAATTCCTCACTAAGAAGCTTTCCCATTCCTAAATTTTCTAGACCTCCTTTACCTCATTAATGCAAAAGTCGTTCACCTAGATTCATACGCATACACTTTGGGTGCTTTTGGAGCCAAAAAACTAAAGTCTTCCTAAGCTTCCAAAAGAAAAGGGCTTCCCATTGAAGAGGGAGCCCAACCTATTCCACCTCCCAACCTAAGCCCAAAACCAAAATCTCTCTTGCCTTCATCAATAAGAAATTGGACAAAATGATGAGGATGTTGAAGAGAAGATTTCTCCTCATTTCCCACCTACAAAGTGACTTGGGTGATTTACAAAAGAAAGTAGGTACTCCTCTATGCCATCTTCCAGATTTTGAGGATTGAGAGGACACAATGAAAGAGGAGGACAACCAAGAGGTTGAGGAGGGTGATGAAGCTGAGGGTGGAAGAGAAAATGAAGACCAAGACAATTCTGGAGGTGATGATAGTTCTTATATCTTTTAGATTGTCTTTAAGGTTTCTATTTCTTTTTTCTGTGTTATCTTTAAGTTCTTAATGTAAAAATTGTTGATCCCACATATTGTTATATAAATAAAAGTGTTTTTTTGTATGCAATTCAATGTTTCATATCTTATGTGATTGCAATTTATATATGATCTTTATTGTTTTGCTCTCTATCATTATTCACTCTCAATTTATGCATCTCTTTCATTTTTTAACTCTTTACCCTTTTTTTGATCTTGCCAAAGGGGGGAGAATAACATATTGAAAGAAAATGAGTTTTGTGCATAAGAAAAGCATACATTGAGGGGGAGCAAGTTATATCTAAGGATTATACTTAGAATTTTTTTTTTATCATTGTCTAGAATTCTTTAATTATCTGATCATGGATCATTCCAACTTCACAACTTATGCATTTTTTTTTTCTTTAGGACCAATCTAAGTTGTCAAAATAAAAAAAAAAAAGAGAGATTGTTGGACTAGGTTGGTTAAACCTATGTCATAAACCTTTTTTGATCTTGACATTGGAGATTGATCAGTTTTAATACTTTATTCAAGTAGTTGCAATTTATAAGAGTTATTTTCATTAGAAGTTGAATGAAAGTTAGAATTTTCATCTTTTAGAAGAACATCCAAATTTGCAGTCAATATCCCCTAAGTTATGACCAACATTGATATAAGAATAGATGAAGCTAGGCTAGAGGAATTTGCAGGCGAATTTGCAGTCCCGACTCAGTCGAAGGAGCCTTGGTTGAATCACAGAGGAATTCGCGATGACATTCACTTTTTAGGTCACGACTGCGAATTTCATAGTGACAAATGAGGGAACCAAAACCACAGCCACAACACGCCAAGTGTCCAAGGGAACCGTTAGAAATCAAAAATTGAGGACGAATATCTGATCATGATCGTAACTCAAGAAGTTGAAGTTTTCTCTTCAAATAGAGAAATTCACGATCTCAGTCCTGCCCAAGATAAAGCCAACTCATAATTGCGACCTTTAAGTAGTAGGTTGAACACAACGACTATATTTCTTGGACAACTAATGGATGAAAGACACATGGACTAGCCGTTAGACACATAATGGGGTTCTCTGCCTCAATTTTCTACTCTTGAAAATTGAAAATTTGCGACTGCAAAATGATAGTAGTGACCACGACTTCTGCCTGACAAACATTTTATACAAAATCTACCTAGCACAACTTAGAGATTTAGGGATAGTTTTAGAGTAACATCTCTTCGATAGATGTGGACTATAAATACTCCACCAAACTGATGTAAATGCAAGAGAATTGAATTAATTGTAACCAAACTCTTGTCAATTTGTTACTCATTCTTTTACTCTTCTTTATGTTTTGTTGATTGTTTGGTGTGAGCAATAAACACCTTTATTAGTAGGTTGATAGTTAACCTAGATTCTAAAACTCTTGTAAGAGGTTGAAATGTTAGCCTATCTAAAACCCTTGTGAGAAGTTTTTGTGTGAACCTAAAAAATACAAGGTTGTAAAGGTTTTGTGTGAGCCATAAAACAAAAATTGTACAAGTTGGGTGTGAGTTTGAAAACACCAAGTTTAGTTGAGTGAAATACCCAATAGTGAAGAATTGGAAAGTGGACGTAGGGTGGTTTGTTAACACTCGAACCACTATAAACTTTTTGTGTTGATTCTTTTCCTCTCCTTCTTAACTTTCTAAACACTTTAACCTTCCTTTTAATTTTCAATCAACCTCCAATTCAACCCCCCTTTCTTGATGCATTAGGCCAACATTTATATTACTTATATGCATGCTCACATGCCTTTACTTGAATGCATCTCTAGCTATATAAAATAGACTTGCCTATTGAATATGGAGTTAATGTTACTTTTAATATTTTTTATTTATCTCATTTTGATTTTGATGAGGTACACAATTTGAGGGTGAATCTTTTTGAGGAATGAGGGAATGGTATAAACCAGGAAGCACTAAACAAGAAAAAAACATTCCAATATAAAGGATCAAGGACAAGCCTTAAAAGTTTAAAGAAGCTTTAGAAATGTTCATGCAAGAGAAAGTCAAAAAAGTAAGCCTTAGAGCAAGCATTATAGCATTTAGTGGATCTTCTCAAGAGCAGAATGATCATCCATATACTTCCATTTCCTATATGGATCTTCAAAATGAACTCTACAAGTCCAAGTCTACAAATGGAGAAAATTACACTAAAAATATTCTGGAACCTTTTTAAAACCTTCTATAATATTTTAAAAAGCTTACAAGAATACTTAAAGCATCTTTTGGTGCAAAAACAATAGTCCCAAAAAGAGCAAGGGACACATTAAACAAAAGTCAAAAAGTCAAGTCAAAAGATCTTTCATTATTTTTGAAGATGCCAAGAATATTCCTTCTTTTCCTTTTATTTTTATTTGGTTGAATATTATAATTATTTTAATTAGGAGTTTTTCTTTTCCTTTCTTCAGTTGGAGTAACACTTAATTAAGAGTTTTATTCACTAATTAGCCGAATAAGATATGGCCATCTTCCTGATTAGTTTGTTTCTTATTTCTAGAATATGATTTACATCTTTTGTTCTTAGTTAGTAAAACATTGTAATGCCTATAAACGGGCCACCAAACCATGTAGTTTGGCATTGAATGTTGATCAATATAATTTATGATTTTTTATGTGAAATTATTCTCTCGTTTAGTTCTTGAAAGAGCTTGGTGAGATTATTTAAGTAAGGGCTTAAGTAACTTTGTAAACTTGTTTAATTTTAAACTTAAAATTGACTTAGTTCATTCTAGGTTTGGACATTAAACACCTTTTAATTCTTTATAACTTAAGTTGCTAGCAACAAGTTTTCTAATGATCTAGTCAAAAATAAAAATCTTTTGCTTGATTCTTGAACAATCCATGAGTAAAGGTAACAACGTTGCATATAGATTTGGGACAAATTGTCCATATTCGTATTAAAGTAGATTCTTGCTTGTGACTCTTAACCTTTTATTAACCATCAAAAGGTCGAGAAGACATGGAATACTTTGGTATAACCTTGATTGGTGGCATATGAAGAAATCAACAAATGGCCAATAATGGGCTTAAGGGGTAATACTTTGGTAATACCTTGAGTACTTAACTAGAGTCACCATCTGACTTTGGTTGGAATAAAATTTCTAGTGAGGAAGGGTTCTAGTCTAAATAGGCCAATTAGAAGGCCTAACCCATCTTCAACCTATCAGAGATTGGGTTTGAGAATTGGGTAAAACTTATGAAAGAGGTTAGGCATCCTCAAATCACCTAAATTTTGGGATTTGGCCTTCAAAAATCTTTGATTCACATTTATAAGTTTTTCCTCATTAATTATTTAGTTCATTTTAGAAAGGTTCTAAGCATACATCTAGTGTGGTTTCATACATCCATATCAAACAAAGCACATATAAACATTCAATATGGGAATGAGGATATATGATTAAATAAAATGGGGGTATTTGTGCAATCACATAAATCGACATATAATGTACATTGATAGGCCCTTATAACTTGTAAAATAAGGCATAAGTTAGTACTTGAAATCAAGAAATAACCTATGAAAAGAGGCAACCCTTACATCTAACTATAACAAATTGACATGTAAAGATGATATCTTATTTAAATTAGATGGGGAATACCTATGAAAATTTACCTTAAAATGCTCATTAAGATTAATCAAAAAGTTTATTATTCATGTCCAATCCTACTGCTCTAATTAACAAAACATTCTCAAATGATGGATAAAAAGATATGCAATGCCTTCATGATGTAAGCAAGATCACAAAGTGTGTGTTAAATGGAAAGTAAGGAAATTAAAATATAAATCCTTTATTTGAAGATTGTAGGGAGAAATAATAGGGTCCTAGGTGTCCAAAACCTCAGCCATCCAACCTTTAGATGTGATTAATATATTAAAGGTAAAGGTGGGAGTAATCCTAGCTATGAAAGATTGGGTAGGATGCATCCTTTGGTGAGTGAGTGCGTGTGTGGTTTCCAAATCAATAAACTAACTCAAATGAGCATAACAAAATGACTCAACTATGGGTCATTAATCCATATTCCCTATCTTAAATGATATATCTTTATAATTTATGCCATAAAAGGACTAGTTTGGCCATGTGAAGGACTAACCAATCCTCTTCAAAGATTATTGTTGATGATTACGATGATGAGAACTTAAAAAGATACATCAAACAAATAAAAAAATCAAAAGGAATATAAGGGCCATTGGCTTTTGAGTCTTTCCTTATCATCTACCGCCTTTAAAATATACATGAAGAGCAATCAGATGGAGATTAGGTTATGTTTAAGAATGATAAAGACCTCTTAAATGACATTTAATCTCATAATGTGGCTAAATATAGAGGATGAAGGTATTTGGTTATTGCAACCTACCACATCTCATCCATATTTAAGCTTAAAGTCTAAAGAAAAAGGCTAAAATCAATGAAAATAAAGAAAAATACACTATTATGAATATTGTTCGTGTACAGTATTTGTGATCTATATAGACCAATTTATAATCTTTACATAACATAGACATGTCTATATAAAGTGTTTGTATAAACCATGGGGCTTGTCGCAGATAGAATACTAAAAGAAGAAGAAAAAAGAGAAGGAGGAAAGAGAACAATGATAGCCTAAGGTTAACTTCTAGCCCTCAAAGGCACTTAAAATGATAAAGTTCTTCTCTAAAACATAAAAGTCTCAATGTTAAAAAGGGTGAAGCTTAGCCTTTTACCTTGGATCTCTAGTGTAGATATATGGCTCTTTAGTTTTTATGAGTTTGAGTGCTTAGGATTGTGATTTTTCAATTGGTAGCACTTTCTTAAGGTGTTCTTAGCCTTTCCACCCTTCAAGAGGTGGGGTATTTCTAGAGGAAAAGGGTGCATCTATGTTATATAACATAAATTG
Source organism: Omphalea diandra (assembly GCA_949677035.1). Lineage (NCBI taxonomy): Eukaryota > Viridiplantae > Streptophyta > Magnoliopsida > Malpighiales > Euphorbiaceae > Omphalea > Omphalea diandra. Next base: position 8,442 of record CATIWR010404955.1, read on the forward strand.
CACCAAATTCCTGTCTCTTCATGTAACTCAAATTGTACCCAATTCTCGTCTCTTTCTCTAGGATAAGATCACTGAATATTCTAAAACTTGAAGTTTTAAAGTTTTCTATACATAACATAAGTTGTCTATATAGCCAATTGGGTTCTCTTGGTCACTATTCTATAAGCTTTTTGCTATTTGGCCTTTTATAGATTGTCTGCACAGGCCATAGATTGTTTGTGTAGACTTTTTCACCTTCTTAGGCATTGTTTCTTTCACCTATTTGGGAATGAATTCAATAAGGTTCTTACCATTAGACTTGCATCACAACAATTCAAAATCTAGTGCTCATAATTATGTTCAGACATGCCAACAAAAACCAATCCATCCCAGTACATGCAACTAGAGTAGTTTTGTAATCGACACAGTCTTGATTAAACACCACATTCATCTTAAATTAAGTTTCAAATGGTGCTATACTTATATAGCCATAAGTTTTTATAAACAAAAATACCCTAAATAGAAACAAAAGTCTCTCTTGAAATGAAAATAGTTGTATACGAAATCAACACGAAACTAGTCTCAATCTTTTTACTCTTAAATTTGGCTTTTAAGCTTTCATCTCTCTTTATGGCCATTGGAACCGATGACTTTTAACCTTCAAATTTTTGCTTTAACTTTAAAGAAAAAACAAGATGACTTTCTTACAAGCTTAGTAATTCACTAATTCAGGAGCTTAACAAATATTGCAGATATCAAAATTTGTTCAAAATTTTACAGTTCTCTTCTATTGGGAGCAAAAAGCAAACAAATAGAGACGGATTATGGGTGATGGCTTATTTTCTTGTTTGCTCCTTATACAACCAAATAGAGTTGGAGGGTTGATTTCCTCTTTCGTCCTTATACAACCAATATACATAACCAAATACCACTACATTTTACACTGTACAATCACCCAATTGTATAAAAAACTAATTGATACAAATATCAGATAGTGACAAAAATTTATCGATAGTCCAAAAAATGTTGTATGCATTCTTCAAATTATTGAAGATTTAGTACCACAAATAGAAAAGAAAAAAAAGGTTTGATTAACAATTTAACACAACAATTATCAGTGTTAGAATAAGATCTAATTGATTGATCAGATTGATAAAATTGAGAATCAACAGTGATTCAGTTCAGTTCAGTGTTAAAAATCAATCACTTAAAAAACTAGTCAAAATAAAAAAAATGCCAAATTTAAAAAAAAATTGGATCAAATTGGTACAACTTAAAATTATGTCATTTTGTAAAAAAATTTTAAATTTTTACTCAAAATTTAAATTTTAAACAATAATTTTATTGCTTTATCATATTATATGTTATTCATAATTTTTAAAAATTTTTAAGTATTATTTATACATATTTTTTCAAAATAAATAAAAATATCCTATTGAATTATATCTACCGAATCGATCGAACCAAGAATCGATCAATTAATTGATTTGATCTCTAATCTGGTTTTAAAAGCATTGGTAATTATTTTATTTTTTTCTAAGATAATGGGCTGCCGAAGTAGGAAGTAAACACCATTCTTAACACACTTTCTCTCTAACAAAGAAATAAAGTCATCAGCCTTTTGGCCAGTGACTTGAATTTAATTTATTGAATGCAATGGTTAAAAACATGTTGTGTTCGGTACATAAGTTCGACCCCCGGAAATATCAATGTTTTGAAAATCAAATGGATCGACCAATTGGATCGATAAAATCAAGAATTGGACCGATAATTTGTTTTGTTAGGTCTGATTAAGTTTTATAAGGTTATTTTCATATTTTTAAGTATTATAAATATATTTATATATTTTAAATATTTTTGATTTTTTAAAATTATTTTAGTAATATTTTTTAAATTTTATTTATTATAAATCAATTGAACTAAACTTTGAACCAATCAGCTGACTGGTTCACTAACCGTTCTGATTTTAAAAACTTTGGGAAATATCTCTAGCTTTTGCTACCAACAAAACGTTTTGTTCGTTTGTTTGTTTTTTCTTTGCTACGAATAGACCATTCACCAGAAATGTACAAACGATTACGCCAAAGGGATAAAGGATGTCGACACAGATAATAAAATGAAATATTGACAAACCTTTCCTTTTTCCTAGTCTTGAAAATGAAGTGAAATTAAACTAAAATCAATAATAATGTGATATATATCTAGCGAAACATTTATTGACAGACTGAAATTATGAATTAACTGAAAATATCAAGCATGTGAATCCTCACGTTAACAGGATTAAAAAAGAATTAAGCCTATAAACTTGCCAATTATATGGACATCTATGTTGCCTAGTAGCTCTGGGTAACCAATCAGCCACTCTATTAGCTTCTCTTCGGATAAATTGAATCACTACGTTAGGAGGCTTTTAACTCCAAAATATCTCCGACTATCATTGTTTAATCCCAAGGGGACAGACTCGAATCATGGATAGCCTGGATTAAACAAAAAGAATCTGATTTAATTACAATTGGGACTTGAAATTACAATAGGCTTCACCCTTTCCACAGTCTATTTTAGCATTCAAGAAAATTGACCATATGGCCACCCTTCTCAATAAACAAGCTTATTCTCTCAACCTGAAGCCTCTAATCATGGGCCGCACACTCTCTCTCTTGCTCTTTCATTGTGTTGCTAAATGGAAGGCTTAATGCTATTTGTGTACAATGTCATAGTTCAATATAAAGGTTAGAGGGCAATCAAGAATGCAAGATACCTTGTATGGTGATACAACTAGTATATCATGCATAAGAATTTCCTCGATTCAGGGCGCTGCAATCCATCAAGCATCCAACTTATTCTTCAGGAATTTTTTTGTTCCTCATTATACATCCTTGCCTTACATCTCAACTCCTTTCTTCTAGAGGGAACTAATTAACAGCCTACTTCTCTTCCTACGTGTATTGTATTCATTTTCAAATGCAGTGAAAGCAAGGGAATTTTCATGCCTAATGACGCAAAGGAATTGGTAGCTATTTTGGATTGTCATGTGCGAATGCACGAATTTTAAGTCCGTTGCGATTACTTGTAAAAAACAAAAAGGATCAGTAAGAGATGCCAAATGGGCATTGTACTGTGTATTGAATGTGGCATAAGATCGATAAATATTCTAAAGTTCCAATAAAACACAACTTAAATATTATACTACAAATCCAAATCCAAATTGCTGGACTTCCTAGTTTTCAGCTAGCAGCTCTTGTGCTTACAAAGTAGCTATAAATTGTGCACTCTTTCATCCAAGTAAAAGCGCCTTTGTATCATTGGTACAAGAATTTGTCATATTCATTTAAGGTAAGTAATTCAGCTTAGCTAATGCTTGTAATGCACTGGTCTTATTTCTTCCCAGCTAGCTAGTGCTGAGCAGGAGCAGAGGAAGAGCCTAAACATAGGACTCTCTCTATAAGAGAAAAAGAAAAAGTTGGAGTTACTTGGAAAAAAAAAAAAATTGTCACCGATATGACATTAGATATACAGCAAAACCAAGAATGATAACATCCAAATACACTTCCTCCCTTATTACACATCAAATAAACACTTCACACCCATCAAATCATAGAGGAACCAATAGTGACCAAGTCGTGATGACAAGGTCCTAATTACAACTTAAAAGCTGGACAAGCAAAAACCAAAAAGAAAATGATTACTGGTAACAAGAAAACAAGGAAGAAGCGAAGATATTCCAATTTCAGCTGCTACCACTATCCATCGCCTCCGCCACCGCCACCTTCTATGGCAGACATATGTAACGCACTCATTGCTACAACAGCTGTACTGCCGGTGTCATGTCTGGCAGTATTAGTGGTTCCCTGGTGGCTACTGCCCTCTGCACGATCATCAGGAACCCCAGCAGCAGCTCCTTTATTCTTTTTGTTCTTTCTGTGAGGTTTCTGATGAGAAGAAGATTGGTCTGATTCTTCACTCTTGCTCTCTTTCTGCTGCTTGAGTCCTGAAATGCACAAGCATAACTTTGCACACCTCCTCATAGTTGCAACTTATTAATAACTTGGTTTCTGGCCTGATCAGCTTATACATTAATAACTTGGTTTCTGGCCTGATCAGCTTATAATCGGTTACCCATTTATTACTTCTAGTAGGACAGGCAAGAAAAGTTTTCTAAACAAGCTTTAATTATTAGCATGATTGCTTTGTTAATAAGCATTGTTTGAGGAACCTAAATCAAGGAATTATTGGTTAAAGTATGATTCTTATTGCTTTTTATTTTTGTACGTTTCCACTGCCTTTCTTTGTCCTTTTACTTGCATTAATTATTGTGTTTTGCACTGTTTTATTTAATATTTAAATATTATTTTTTTGTTTATTTAATATAATTATTAAATATAATTATTATATAGTTACACTTTGAATGATAATAATATTAATATGAATATTATATAGTAGTAAAAAACATATATAATAAAGTTATAATAATTATAATTATAAAAGATTATTATATTATTAAATAATAAAAATTCATATTTATTATTATTTTTATAATAAGCATTAAATGATATTTAATGAATATTATAAATGTATTTAATTTTTTATTAAATTTTATGTAGTAACTTCTTTAAAAAGTGTCGCATGACAATATATAATGTGTTTTTCACTATTTTTTTTAATTTTTAATTTTAAACACGACGCTGATCATTTAACCATCCAAGCATTAGTTACCAGTTTGTTTATATATGCAAATAAATGATTCTCGCAACTTGCAAGCTAAGGAATGAAGGATAAAAAAAAAAAAGGCCTGTTAATCAAGAAAATCTAAATTTTTGTGAATTTTTTACCAATATATTTAATTCTTTAAATTTTGATCAATTTAGTTAAATTTATAAATTTCTTGATAATTATGTTTAATTTATAATTTTAATCAAATTTAAATAACTTTCTATGATGTGGATGACCCAAATTACAATGAGGTTTAAAATCCAATGAATTTTAAAATTTAATCCAATAAATCATTTATATCATAGGACAAGTCATTCTTCCTAAAAAAATTTACAAAGATAGTTAAATTGATCAAAATTAAAAAGATTGAATATAATTATTAAAACGAGCAAAATTTTGAATTTTTTGATCCATAGGCCAATCAAAAAAATATATAACACAACTATTGTGTTATTTCTAGTTAAGATATATCTAAGAGAAAATAATTTTCGTTGCATGGTGCAAATAGTTGAATATTTAAAGTAACTTATATTTTCAACGTGTCATCAGTAAATATGAGTGTCACAATTCAGGCAATGGAGTTGTTGCCACCAAAAATAGGAGTAACAAGAGAGAAAAACAATAGAAGATGGAATTACAACATGCCAAGATGTTCTGGCTCACTCCGGCGCTAACTCTTTCCACGCCTGGGCAGGCCCAAGCAGGGTCTGAAAGTCATAGTTTTCATTGTTGAGAAATGCATGGAAGTGATGGAACTATAGAGAGTCCTTGGCTCGGTTAGCGGTGAATTCATTTCTGTTGTGCTTCGGAGATTACTTAAAAACTTGAGAGAGCCCCACCTCAAGATAAAGAGAGTATGTGGTACGTACCATAAGCATGGGATAATAAAAATCTAAAAGAGCGAATTCTATGTTCTGATATTTCAAAGTTCATTATTTATCAGTGGGTCAACGGAAATAGCTCCTCGATTTGAGGCTATAACTTATTTTTTATATTTAATAATAATTAATTTAAATATTTTTATAATTTCTAAATTTGAAAACTAATGATTTTAATTGCATTTCCAACATCAAATTATTTTCTTTAAAAATATATTCCACAAAAAATTATTTTGATGAAAAATTTGTTATATAGCTTTTTCTATTGTTTTTTTTGTGTTATTTTTGAAACATAATAAATTGGAAGTTATTTTTCTTCATTTTCTTACTATATTCCTTTGATTTTTTTTTTTTGAAGTGATGTATTCTATAAGTGATAATTACAAATTAGATAAGGTAAAATTTTATGGAGCATATGCACTTTTAAAGTGAAAATCATAGAATTAATACAATCACTATTTGAAATTCATAGAAATTTGAGATAATTATAAAATTTGAGTAGGATTATTTTGTAAATTTAATAGTTATAGGCATAGTTTCATAGCAGTTTAAGAAAACTTAAATTTTTTTTTGAGAGAAACCACTTTATAATTTTTCAATAGAGTTACTATTTAAAATAAGTAAAAAAATAAAAAAAAATATTTAAAATTTGAAAATTCCAATGACAATGCCGTGTATCTGCCTTGCCTTGGTATTGTGCATGATCGGAAAGACCGGCTAGCCTGTAAAGTTTTACATATATGTTACGAAATTAAAGGCTAAGAAAATTAAGAAATAAATAAAAAAGAAACAAGTTAATAAGGCAAAAGATTCCTTAAAAAGTAGAAATCCGTGAATGATTGCGTTCAGTCTTGCTGAACAAGAGTCAAGCATGGATCAGACAAAAGGATGCCAACTTGGCAAGTGCCATGTGCACAAACAGTCAGTGAATATATATATATATATATATATATATATATATATATATATATATATATATATAAAATAAGTTCCATTATACATTCAACAAAAAATAATTATTATAACACCTATGATATTTAATATATTTAACTGTATTATCTTTCACATTATAAAATTATATTATAAATTTTTTAACGATTATCTCATTATATTAAATAATTTTTTATTATTAAAAATAAATATATACTATTAATTAAAAAATTTGGTCAAAATATTTTATTTTAATAATAAAATGACCCTTGATGTGTTCAACCTCTCCTCCTTCATTATTTGAATTTTGGAATAGCAAAAATCTAATACCTACAAAGTTTCCATCTATATAGGTTGGAGTGAAGAAGAACAAACATGGTGAAAGGATAATGGGCAAAATGTATAAAGATGACTACCTTCAAGATAATAAGGTGCGAAAGATGAGACAACGGGGATCATAGGTGATTCACTAAAGGCATTATTGTTTCAACTTCTGCATTTCTGAAGGGAGTTAAGGAGCATTAAGGCTAGATGAATTGACAAAGTCTTGATGGATCATTATATCCTTTTCAGTATCCTCAATGTTTGACTTCTACTATTTCTTGCCCATTATATATGTTCTTTCATTATTGCATTGTTTTCCAAGCTTGTCACATAATAAAACTAAGACAGAAAAAAAGGTGATCGAGATTTTATGTGACAAAGCTACATAAGAAGAAAGTAGAGAAAAGTCCTATGAGAGAAAAAAACAAGGAAGGGAAATCTATAAAAATTGCAAAGATAAAGATAAGAAAAGATGACAGAGTGGACATGAAGGGAGAGAGGTCATATGTGAAGCCTTTTGAAGGGGACATACTAGCTAAGGAGATAAAACAACCCACATGGATAAACATTTGACTAGGGAAGTAGACTTTGAAAAATGAATAATGATCCACACAGATAGAAAGACCTTTAACCTCAACCTAGTGCACATTTTGAAACTCTGAAGTGCAATGTGATAGACCTTTTAACTCAACTGCAAACACCTAAGAAGGAAGGGAAGCCAATCAATTATAGAATTTGGTGAAATACTTAATGTTGTTAATTATGGAGGCAAACTAGACTCAAGAAAGATAGGGCAACTTCAACAAAGATTATCTAGTGAGAACTTCAACAAGGAGGCATGGACAATCCTATCAGGGATGATAAAGAGGAAGGACATTGGACAATTCACATCTCGATGAAGGTGATTAGTCAATAAGAGATGCTAGTTACATAAAAAGGCCAACAAGTAAGAATGTTTTAGAAGAGTCAAATGTCACATCAGGAGAAACAAAAGACTTATCAATGATGATAACTGCTAAAACTTTATATGACCTTTGAATGGATGGCTAGGAAGCCTAGAAAGGAACCAATAAAGCTTAGCATAAACAAGATAAAAAGGAGCAATTTAGGCACTGCAATGGATTAGAATATAAACTTACACCACAATGATAGTAAGATGAAGCAAAAGGCCGTAAGAAGGGTGAAGATCTAAACTATTAGTGGAATAATTATAGGAAATTCAACTAGGATAAAATCCAAAATAAGAAGAGATGAAGAGAAAAACTTCATTAAAGAGACATGCCAACATTAAGCAGGGAAAAATAGGAGCTCGCACTAAGTCTAGAAGCTAGATAGACCAATGAGATTGCAAAGTAGAATCCCTAATGATCTAATAAAACTATTAAGGAAGGGTAACTTTAAACATGATATCCTTTTATTATCTTTAAATCACCTAAATTGTCTATTTACTTTGTTTTGATCCCTTATCATTTTTACATTATTTTCAAACTCAAGTAAAATGAATAAAGGAGAAGGTACACTCTTAATTTGGAAAGGCTAAAATAAGGATAGAATCAGAAGGAATTGAAATAACCCCACAAAAATGAAACAAGAAAGAAAATGGAGCAAGAAGGGTACAAATATTGAGGAATTGCTTACTCATAAACCTGAGAGGCTTTTAACTAATTTTTGCATGCTTGAGCTCTCAAAGTTCACAAGAACCTAGAATGTAAAAAAAAATCATGTTCGTTCTTATGTGCTAGTCATGATGAGATATGGGGTGCCAACAAACATTATGTTAGAGCTCTTTGAATTGTCATTATAAGGACTAGACCTATGGGGAGAGAGCAAGTTAGGATGATTGTAAAAGGGCTCTATCTAGAATTGACACTAGAATTAAAGGAACTGTAAGGACCTTTGAGAAGCAAGTTTACAGGTTGAAGAGTTGGAATCTGAATCGAGAAGACGATATGAGGGAAGAAGAAATGCCTAATCTTAGCCTTAGGCCGAAAGAAACAAGATAACAGATGTCAAAATAGTAAAGATGCCAAGATAGTTCACGAATTTAGGGATGCCTCTGTGTAAGGCATTTGAAAGGTTGCAGAAGAAAGGAGTGTTGAAGTCCTTAGCATTGAACTACCTCTTAATCCACTACCTAGAGGGTATGACACCAATGCCCATTGCGCATTTCATCAAAGATCAGGTCACAACACCGATGACCGTTACAAATGAGATATGAGATTTAAGATCTCATCGACAATAAGACAATTATTCCATTGAATTCTGGAAGGCCCAACATTTGAGGTAACACTTTCCTAAACTATCATAAGGTTTCTCCCCCAAATTAAGGAACATTTATGTTAAATTCTAAAATTCTCGAGGAAGTTGTTGTTACTACTATTAAAGAGGTCTCGAAGGAAGTTGTGGTCATTTACATTATTAATCTCAAGGATAGCTTGAATGAGGAGACAAAAGAGGTATGAAGGAATAAAATGATTCAACTATAATAGGAGAGTGATAAAGAGAAAGAAACTGGATGAGTGAGCCATGCAACTTAAAGTAAGAAGTAATACTTGAATAAGGAGACCCCCAAGGGGTCAAGGGTTGAAAAGAAGACAGATGAACTTATTATGAAGGAGAAAGAGGATGACAATCCTATTGCGAAATTGTTGAAGAAAGTGCTAACCCAGATCAGTATATGGGAGTTGCTCATTAACTCTCAGGAACATAAGAGGGCCATGGTTGAAGCTCTATCCAGGCTAATAATTTCTAATGAAAGGCAAAATCACTTTCTCAAATAAGGATTTGCCACCAAAAGGAAAGGATCACAATTTAGCCCTGTCCATTTAAACTGAGGTGAAGGGAAGACATATGCTATGTTTGGTAATGGTTCCATGATTAAACATTTGCCCATCAAAGTTGTTACATAAGTTTGGATTATCTGAAAAAGATTTGAAAGTCTCTGACAATGTCATTCAAGCCTATGATGATAGTAGGAGGCTGACTGCGAATGTGTTCGAAACCCTGGTCAAAATATGCATAGTGGAGATAATGGTGAAATTTATAGTCTTGGATATCCCAATCACTTTTTTGCTTTTATTAAAAAGACCATGGTATCATCAGCTAGGTGGTGTGCCTTCTACTTTTCACCAAAAGTTAAGATTCATAAAGGAGAGATTGCAACCATTTGTGTAGAGGTTTAGGAAATTGTATCAGCTTTGAGGATATCAATCTTATACAAGAAACAATGTCAGAATAAGGGCACTAGCAGAATAGGTAAGTAACTCAATAAATAAGCTCATGTTAATACTGAGGCCTTAATGAGCCACTATGAAAAGTAAAGCCTGTAAAGCACTATCAAACTTGATGATATTATATCCTTTTAGTATCCTTGAAGCACATGAGTAACTTATTCATTTTGATTTGATTGTTTATCATCATAACACTATTTTCCAAACCTGTGTCAAAGGAGGAACCTAAGAAGAAAATAAAGAGTGAAACCAAAAGAAAAGCTTGAGTGAAATTCAAACAATCAAAGAGGGAGAGAGCAAGAAAAGTTAAAAGACAAAACAAGAAAGAAGTCAAAGAAAGCAAAATAAAAGAGCAAAATCAAAAAGTCAAGGCAAAGACAGAAAGCTAGAGAGTGAGAAAAGAAAGTGAACAAAGCTAAGAGATATCAAAATAATAATGCCAAAAGGAAAAATGAAGAGAACCAAAAGAGATGCCAGAGGGCAAAACAAAGAAAACTCAATAAAGAAGTCAAATGGCATAAATGAGAACGCTAAGGCAGAAACCTAAGATGGAAAAAGATATTTAACCTTGGTACTTACTAGAGGGATGCTAAGAAGCTTAGTACTTGTTAGATGGTTGCTAAGAAGATTAACTTTAATACTTGCTAGAAGGCTGCTAGAAGAAGATGTTTAACCTTAGTACTTGCTTTGGTACTTATTAGAGGGCTGCCAAGAGCCTTAACACTTGCTCAAGTAGCTACTAAGGAAATTGTATCCTCTGTATCCTTTATTTGGTATTTAAAGTGTACAACTAATGCTTTATTAAGTCTTGCCCAACAATCATTTCTTAAATGTTGCTTTCTAAGCTCTACAAAGTAGAGGGGGAGGGGGGGGGGGGGGGGGGGGGGCGGGCAAAAAAAGAACACAAACACCGGGTTGTCCCCCCCCACCAAAAAACCAAATAAAAAAAAAAAT
>CATIWR010404966.1:0-26513 GCA_949677035.1 Omphalea diandra
AGTCAACCCAATAAGTCAAGTGAAACTGACCCAAATAGGTTAACTCGTGGCCCGATCTAATTGACCCTATAACAGTATAAAAAAAGAAAAATTTTATTACTAAATATATAAAGGCAGATTAAAATAAAAAAGAAAGAAACTCATTTCAAAAAATATTTATGTTATTTAATTAAATTTAAATTTAACTTTGATATTTTTATTTAAAATATAACAAAATTTTTATATGTATTTTTTCATGTGCCTAAATTATAATTTATTATTTAATATGATAAATTATTTAGGAAAAATACAAATTATTATTTATTTTGATAAAATAATTTTATCATAATTTTTTAAATTACTTAATATAGTGATAGATATTATTATGACAATATTATTTTTCCTTATATGTAATTTGGTAGGCACTATATTGTGACAAAATATTATAAAGAAACAATGTATATCATAATTTATCCTATAAGCTCATTTATTATAATAAAAATGTTTGAGTTAAAAATTTATTGGCTTAATGATTAAGAAAATTCAAACATTTTTGCAAAATTTTAATTATATCTAAAGTTTTTAATTAAGTCAATTATACTATAATTTGATGAATTGATTTCAATTATACCTCAAGTCAAAATCATCATTTAATAAAGTGTCTATTTAAACTCAATTAACTCTCATATTTTTTCAATTAATTCAATAAAATACAAAATTAAGTTTAAATTTTGCTAAGATAATATTTTTAATTTTACTTAATGTAAATATTTTTCACAAAAATATCAAAAAAATTTTTATTTTAATTGATGAATAAATATTTTTATACTAATTTCATGTTTTAAAATTATAAATTTTATTTTATATATTTAAGTAATAAATCCCTAATTTTTATTTTAAGAATAAAATTTTAAGAATATTCAGGTTCATATCAAATAATTAATTTTTTAAATATTTATTAATGATTTTTATTTTAAATAGTTTAAAAAAATTATTATTTAAAATATATAAATTAATTTTTTAAGGATAGAATGAAATAATTTTTTTTAAATAAGAGATTTATAAATTATAAATTTAAATATAAAATTATCAAATAAAAGTATATAATAAATTTAATTAATTAAAAAATGAGATTAAATTGAATAAAAATAAAAATACCATCTTAACTAAGTTCATGTAATTGATTTTTTAAATATTTCTTAAAGTTTTGATTTTAAATGATTTAAATAATTTATTTTTTAAAATATAAAAAATAAAATTTTTAACGAGAGATTGAGAGAATTTTTTTAAAATGAGATATTGAGAGATTTTATTAATTATAAATTTAAAATTTATAGATTTAAATATAATATTAAGAATTTTCATATAAAAGTATATAATAAATTTTTTTAAGAAAAAAAGGGTTTAAATTAAATATAAAATAAAAGTATCATCTTAATTAATTTCATGTAAATAAATTTTAAAATATTTTTTAAACATTTTATCTAAATATTTTAAATAATTATTATTTAAAATATGATAATTAATTTTTTAAGAAGAGGTTGAGGGATTTTATGAACAATCAATTTAAAATTTTTATTTTTTAAACTAAACATAAAATTAAAATTCATCATCTAAAAATACAAAATAAATTAATTAAGCAAAAATAAGATTAAATTAAATAAAAAATAAAAATATCTTCTTAATTAAACTCATGTGATTGATTTTTTAAATATTTCTTAGAAGTTTTTATTTGAATAGTTTAAAATTGTACTATTTAAAATATAAAATTAATTTTTTTAAGAAGATTAAGAGAAAATTTTTTAAGAAAATGAGAGATTTAGAGATTTTATGAATTATAAATTTTAGTTTTAAAAATTTTTTAAATTTAAATATAAATGAAAATTTATCATACAAAAATACATAATATATTTAATTAAATAAAAATAATATTAAATTAAATAAAATTAAAAGTAGTATATTAATTAAGCCATAAACTTAATTTCATGTTTAATTAAACTAATTAAAAAAAGTATAAGAGTACTAAATTTTATTTTTTACTTAAAGTATAATTAAAATCAATTCGTCAAATTACAATATTATTGACTCAATCAGAAGTTTTGGATACAACTTAATATCATATAAAGATTTGAATTTTTGAGTAATAAAGCTAAATTTTTACCATAATTTTTTAAATGATTTAATCCGTAAAAGAAATTTATCATAATTTTACTTATTTTTATAATAATTGTAATAAATTTGATTTTTATTATGATAAAATTACATATTAAAACAAATCTAATTTTATTAGACAAATTTTTATCACAATACACAAAATTTTTATAATTAGTAATTTTTTTTATGACTGGACATTATGTGTTTATTTGTAAATTAATTTAAATTATGATATATAACTTGAATATAATTTTATGTGAATTTAAGTCAATTATTTTCATTATATATAATCATTTGTTTTGAAAAATAAATTATATTTAATTTATTAATCTTTTAATAAAGTTTTGTTTAATATAAAATCTTATTAAAATTTAATTTTTTTAAAAAAATTATTTTTTTTTCTTAATAAATTATAAAAAATATTATATAAATAATAAAAATTAATATAAATATTTAAAATTAAATAAATAATCCAACTCAATCTAAAATATCAATTTTAATAATAAATCTAAAATCACTTTGTCCTAAAACGCACGTCGTCCTTCTGTGTCCTGCCCCGGAAGACAATATAACTGAAACTAAACCACCTTCCACTACAAGAAGCTAACTGAAACAGACACGTGGCATCGCAACAAATGTCCACTTCTAAGTGGTGGTGGTTAATTTTTAATTAATAAAAAAACAAAAAAGACAGATGTACAGACACGGTTTCAGAGCGAGAGACCAGAAAGCGCGTGAAACAAATACTACGCATTAGGTACATGATCCTTTTTACATTCTCACTCACATGTGTACACAAAAACGTAGTGTGTGCGAGCTTTTTTCGGTCATTACATACGTAAAAAATATTAATAATAAGGAAAATTTTTATATGTTATTTTTTAATATTAACTTAATTCAATGGTTCATATACCTCATACTCATTGAGATGACTCTTGTGGTAATTGGAGGAATAGAGAGTATATATATACCCAAAAAAAAAAAAGTCAAATTGGAACAGCAAAAATGTTGATTTTCAAAGTAAAAGCCAATATGAAATTCCTGTGCTGTGTCTGTGTGGCTAATATCAATCCATCCATACAGAAAGGAGGCAAAATGAGGGAAGCATATGCGCATACCTAGTCAAATAATCTTACAATGGAGCCCACCTCCGCAAAGCCCTTCACCGTCCTTAAAGGACGACATCCTACCTTGTTATAAATATGCATTTCAAGGCCCATCTCCTGCCTAATTCACCAAGCAAGCTAACTACACTATATTGCCATTCTGTGGCACACAACAATACATTATTTTCACTATAACACACCAAAAGAAAAAGCTACACATACCAATTATATGAGGAAAGGTAGCTCAAGCTCTTTAATGAAGCGCCTTTGTTTTGTTTTAGTTATATTGATTATTCTATCGACACAGATCAGCGTTGTCCATAGTAGAGTGCTTCGTTCGACTACAAGTAATATAATCGCTGGTGATGGGGGTGAAGCTCAATCAACTGATGGAGATGGAATAGCTGCATTTCTTTTCTCTTCCAATAACTCCAGCGGCACTGGTCTTTCTGCAAGAAGCTTGATGTTTCAATTGGCTTCTGGACCCAGCAAAAAAGGCCCTGGCCATTAAATTTAATTTTGTACTTTTCTTGTTTTTCCTCGTAATCTTGAATGTTCATTTGAGACAGAGCTGTGAATCCTTTTATTGTTGCTGTTGTTATTAAATGGTTCTTTGATCCTCCAGAAAGGATGAATTATTGGTAGATTGATACGCAATGCAATTTGTTAGTCCCAGTAAATGAATTAGTTAATTTGCTATTGGGTAGTATATACATATCTCATCAGGGAAGCCAATGTTGATGGGGAGACGTTTCTGAGCATGCATGTACACCAAACTTCAAACTGACTGTATTTCATAGAATTAAAGGAACGATTGTTTAAAATTTTAGAGAATCAACCGAAAGTCCCAGAAGAAAACGAACGCACCAAGGTCAAAGAAAGATCACGAGGATAGAGACACATATTCCATCGCCACATGAACTTTGACTATCTCGTAACACTAAAATATAGACTATCTACCCAACTGTCAGATAGAATCATAGAAAAATAACACGGTCGACTCTGAACATTATTGCGCTGCTTAATGCTTTCCAAATTTGTATTTACAGAGATTAAATATAATAAATAAATATATTATGTAAAATTAGTTATGTATTTATAAAACCAATATCAAACATGGTTTCGTATATCATTATTACTTATTAAGAGTTGTACTTACATATTTAAATTAAAGAAATGTAATTACATAATAGAAATGAAATAAATATAAAAATTGATAAAAATAAATATGAAAATTACAAAATAATAATAATATGCAATTATATTGGTAACAAAAAAGAAAGAGAAAAACAAACAAAAACTAAGTGTGACGGCATTGTTTAGATCGAGAGGAGAGATGTAATAATATGTAGTGGCCTCTAATTCATGAGGTATATATCCTATAAGCTTTGAGTCCATTGAGACCCTTAAACATTGTACTTGTCAGTGTTTATTTTAAATTTCTTCTTAATTTGTAAAGAGTTTTTATTTGATTTTGATTGGTAAATAAGTATATTTTTTTTATAAATAAAATTCAGTTATACGAATTTAATGACTTTTGGCCTATAACTTTCAGTATTGTTAAGAGAATTTTTGTTAGAGATTTATGTGTTTTGAGTTATAAATTATAATGATTACCTCTTATTAGTTAGAAAATACTTTGATACGTGATTTGCACTCTTATTTTGTCCATTATATCTATAATCTCTATTATAATAAATTATTCATTATCTTAAACTTAGTAAATATAGCTCTATAAAAGTTGAATTATGTAAATTATGATGTTTATTTATGTTTATTTATAAATTAATTTTTTATATCAATCAAAATTTTCTCACTTTCAAGAATAATTACAAGTGATATCAGAAATCAAAATTCGAAGGTTCTGTCAAACAATTCTTTCGCCACCTTCTACTACTATATTGTCATAATCATCATATTAATTTAAACAGATCAAGTGCACTCATTAAAATGAAAATTTGGGAAAAAAAAAATTCAGTTTTAATGCATTGATCAATGTCTGTATAAAACAATAAAATTCAAAACAAATGGCTGCAGCCAAATAAACACTTAGAACAAGATTTACCAGTAACGGAGCTAGAACTCTAAGCCAGGGATGTAAAAGTTTATATATATAGATACACACACACACACAAAATACAATATATGATTCAATTAAATAGTTGATGCATAAAATATTTTTTTTTACAATATGGTTATTCTTTGGAAATTATTGATTATTATTAAATAAAGTATTTATTTTTTGAAGAAAGTAGTTGTATTTTGACTAAGTACTTATAGCATATATTTATTAATTCTTTAAGTACATATATTTTTAATTAACTAATTATAACTCATCTAAATTTCTATTTTTTTAACAATAATTAATTGACTCCTTTGGGGAGAATTAATATTAAAAATAATATAAATTTACATATTATTAAGTACGTTTAAAAAAGTTGAGAGGTGTAATTACCCACCCTTAAGTGAATATGCCTTCGTCACTGAGATTTAGTATTTGTTTTGGCAGCCAAAGGAGACATAAAGTGCTGTCGGATGTTTTCCGTGCAGCATAAGAACTTGAATGAGACAGTGGATGATAATAAAAAGCCTAAGTTGCTCCTCCTTTTAAATAAAAAGTCCATTATGGGAACAATCTCAATCAAACTTCCCCTCGTAGACTCACCTTTGGTCAAACATCACCTAATCTTTCATCTGCCCATCTATTGTCTTTCTTTTTCTTGGAAAATAATGATTACCATGGAAAATTAGGGCACCAAAATGACACAATATCAGATTACAGTGTATGAAATTCAAATAAATGGGAGAACCTTTTAAGCAGCTGCGATTTCAGCAGCGACTACTCAAAAGGTTTTTGGTCAACACCAAATGTACCCGAAATATGTTTTTAAAAAAAAAAATTGGTGAAAGACATAAGTGAAAAGTCTGGACAAGGAGTTAGAATAGTTGGTGGTATTCTTCAAAGTTAGTGGCGGATGGTAAAAAAGAGATTTAGAAAATCTTGAGAAAATAATTTAAAATATATTAAGAAAATAAATTATTTTTATAAAAAAAATTATATTCCTAGTAAACTTAAAGAATTAGTAATATTAAGATGATGATTGTTTTATATAATTTCAACGATGAAAAAGCAGAATGTTTTCTAATTAATGATGGTGATGATAATATTAGAAGTAAAAATTTCCACTTGTCCTCCGTATATCCGCCTCTGTTCAAACTGGACTTCTCAAACGTGTCGCAAAATAATTTTAGATTGTTCCGTGACAATTTAAGATGTAGGAATTATTTGACAATCTAATTTAACATTTAGGTACATATTTCTTTTAATCTTATTTGATAATTTTATTTATCTAAATTTAGTTCAGTTAAATTTTTTTAAAAATAATAAGTTAAAATTTTTTAATTTAAAATTATCATTTAACATACTCAATTAACAGATATTGAAATATTTTTATCACTTGCTTTAATAAATTTTTATTTAAAAACAAACTCTTTTTCTATATGATTTATTAAATGACAAGGTCTCAATAAAAATATTTAAAAGTATACCTTTGAATTTTATCATTTTTAATATTTATAACAGCTCATATTCTTCATATGTATATTGAGAATTATTGTAATTTTAATTTAATAGATTAGTTTTTACTTTCATTAATTTAGAATTATATCAATATTTTAATTAAATATTTTAATTATTTAAATAATTTTAAATTCTTTTTTCATCTTATAAAATTAGATTAGTTTGATAAGGATAAATTATTATTTAATAATTTTAATTATTTCAATAATTATAATTATTAAAAAGATTAATTAAATTCAATATTTAATTTTCAATTCATATCAAATAAGTATACAATTTAAAAATTTTTAATATTTAAATATTCAATACTTAAAAATTTAATTTTTAAATTTTCAACATTTAATTTTTAATTTTACCAAATATCACTTTCGATTTAATTTTGCGGATACTTTTAACTCAAAGTTACTAGTGCCATTAATTTCTATTAATGTGACGCTGACATGAAATAAGTAATAATTTTAATGATGATTTTACAAATTTATTAATGATATGATATCTATTCAATTCCTTTTTGGTCAATAAGTAAACTTTCATTAAGAGAAAGGCCAGTAATTATAAGCTAATAGATTTACAAAAGAAATAATGACTCGGTGCAACTTTTTTTGTCAAAGACTTTTTATATCTCACATGTTATAAAAAAATATTATAGTACATTCATTTTATTTTTACACTCCTATTTTTCTTTGATTTTCATTTTTATCTTTTCGTGTTTTAATTCATGGAGAAATCCTTATTTAGAAAGATTATCCATATTTTGCTTTATCAAATTGAACATAACATGATTTATGCATGACATGAGGACTCATCTCTTTGTCTTTATTTCTTTCACTCATTTTTTTCTCTAAAAAAAATGAAGAATATGAAAAAAAAATACGATGATGAAGATGAGATTCTGGGATTTTGTTTTTGTTTTCTAAGATTTAATAATTATTTTTGTTGTTATTATTGTTTAAAATAAAAAATGATGAATTTTTTTTCTAAAAAAATGAACAAGATAAAGAAATTGAATACGGGATTGTGAGATTTTATTTTTATTTTTTAAGTTTTAATAGTTGTT
Organism: Omphalea diandra; assembly: GCA_949677035.1. Lineage (NCBI taxonomy): Eukaryota > Viridiplantae > Streptophyta > Magnoliopsida > Malpighiales > Euphorbiaceae > Omphalea > Omphalea diandra. The sequence continues at coordinate 7,877 of CATIWR010404966.1, forward strand.
TTTGTTGTTATTATTGTTTAAAATAAAAAATGATGAGTTTTTATATATTTCCGATGAAAAATAGTTAACAAATAAATAATTTTGAGCTAAAAGTCAGTCATAAAGAAAGAGAAAATAGTGTTTGTTAGATGTTAAAGACAATATATTTGTTTTAATTGTTATTTTTCTTTCTTTTGTTTATCGATGGTTGTATCAATAAAAAAATAAACATAAAATAAATATTTTACTGCAAACTTTTTTTATTTAATTTTTAAAAATTTTAAATCGATAATAAACCATTTGTAACTCAATAATAAAATATTTATAGACATTTTAGTGGAATTTTATTTTTGTTTTCTAAGATTTAATAGTTGTTTGAATTGTTATCGTTGTGTAAAATTAAAAATGATGAGTTTTTATATATTTAGATGAAAAATAGTTAACAAATAAATATTTTTAAGCTAAAAATTAATCATAAAAAGAGAGAAAATCATGTTTGTTAGAGATTGAAAATAATGTCTACGTTTTATTTGTTATTTTTCTTTTTTTATTTATCAATGGTTGCATCAATAAAAAATAAATATAAAATAAACATTTTCCTGCAAACTATTTTTTGTATTTAATTGTTAATAATTTGAAGTTAGTAATAAACTCTTTGTAACTCAGTGTTAAATCAAAATAAATCACCAATAAACTATTTGTAAACATTTTATCATGTAAGTAAAACCAAATGCAAATATCATCTTCAAATTCTTTCTTTTTATTTATTGATGGTTGCATCAACAAAAAATAAACACAAAATAAATATAAAATGAATATTTTCTTGCAAACTATTTTATGTACCTAGAATTAAATGCAAATATCATCTTCAACTTTCAACAATTCGATTTTTTCTCTCCTATATGATTGGTTTTGAATTCAAATATGTTCATTTTTAACTTTTTTATCTATAATATATCAAAACTCATGATTTTTTATTCTAAACAATAAAACAAGCATTTAAAATCATATTAAAATTGTTTTTAAAGTGAGAAACATATATCACAGTGAATTTTCTCTCTCTATAATAGATTTTATAAATCTGCAATTATGCGCAAGGAAAAATATCTATTTTATTGATTTTGATCTATCAAGAAACGTGAATAATACTTAAAAACGATTTGATTTATTAAAAAACGTAAATGAATTTGATAAAAGAAATTATGTTCGAAAGAAGGAATCGATAATGGTGGAAAATCGATTTGGAATTTGATGAATTTAGCTAGTTAAAGTAAGAAGATTATCTCTTAATTTTTAAGTAACAAATATGAAATTCTTTTTTTTATGAAGTGTGTTAAAGTAAAAAGATTTGTTTCTCATGTTTTGCTCAATTCAGTTATTAACAGATTTTGAGCATATAATTGTCAAAATACTGTTCAAGTCAGTTTTTTTGAAAATTGTAAAATACTTGAGATAAATTTATTATTAGTAATTTAATTTTAGGTATTCGTGTCTTTATCCCTTTACAAAATCATATGGAGGGTTAACTACCCAAGCAAAAGGAAGATTTCCTTTTGTTAAGTGCTTAACAAGCCAGATGGCTGGCTTGTTTTGAGGCTTAGTTACAAACAAAACAAAACTATCTAGACATGAAGCAAGTCTTGCTTTTACTTGAGTTAAAACTCCATCTATCTCCCAGGGAACAGTTTCGTTAGGTGCTAATAAGTACTTAACAATAGCTTTACGATCCACACCTAAAACGAATGACGATAAGCTAGACTGGGAGGCTAGAGTTAACGCCAACAGCAGAACTTGGACCTGGGCATGCATATGAGAAACAGCTGGTTTGAAACATGTCATGACATCGATAATTCTTATCAGTAACAAGAACAGCAATTGCAGAATTGTTTGTGGATCTATCAAATTCTGCATGAGCGTGAAGAGCAAAGGAAATGTTAGAAATAATCCTAGTCTCCAAAATAGCATTGTTGATATGATTATTTTTCTGGAAGGTTGAAGATGCATTGGTATACTCAGTTGCTAAACTTTCACCATTCTTAGCAATATGTACAGGATCTGCAATTTTGGAATTAAAACTGCGTCAACCAAATAGCCCAAAGGTGGAATACAATCCTTCTCCATAATGGATCAGAAGCAGGAAGCTGCAATTAGTTTCTCAGATTATTCCACCAAGTCATCATGGAAATGTTGTGATTAGACACGGGTTTATAATTCAATAAGCTAGTAAACCAGCTCAGATTCCTGAAGGAACACCATAAGAACAAGTGTTCGACAGATTCAGCTGCGCTCCAGCAAAATGGACAAATGTGTTGCACCTTTAAACCTCTAGATTGAAGCCTATCTCCGCCAGGCAGTGCATTACGTAGAAGCTTCCATCCAAAAGAACTTAATTTTAGGAGGAAGACGTAAAATCCGAACAAATTTCCAAAATGAAGATCCAATAGTAAAGACCGTATGAGATGAAGATGCAATAGTGTCTGATAAGGATCCATTGCCTTTCAATAAGAAATAAGTAGATCTACAGAAAATCTGCCACATTTAGAGGGAAACCATATCCATTTGTCAGGTAATAGATGATTGCCAATCGGGATAGCCATTATAGCTAATATTTCAGTGGAAGAAAGATGAGATTTTACGGCATTCACATGCCGACATCCATTTTGTATGAGATCACATACCCGATATACATTACACTGGTCTGGTTTAGGAGATGTGAGCTTGAAATTCAGCAAAGATGGAATCCAAGGATGCTCCCAAATACATGTGATTTTCCATCATTAACAAGTCTTAAAGCGCCTTTTAATAGTAGAGGTCGAGCTGCAAATAAGCTCTTCTAGCCCCATGATGAATTTTTCTTAAGGGTGGCATTGCAGAAAGTACCATTTGGTAAGTAGATTCCTTTGATGAGCTTACTTCAAGTGGAATTATGTTCCGAAAGAAGTTTCCATGCTTGCTTGGCGAGTAAAGCAATGTTAAACTCATGGAAACTTTTAAATCCTAGACCTCCCAACATTTTTTGGGTTTGTTAAAATATTCCAGCTGTCTAATACTAATTTTTTAGCATCAATATGTTGAACTCTCCAGAATTTAGCAATCATTGAGTTCACTTTTGCACAGATACCTTAGGGAAGGAGAAAACATGACATGATAAAAGGCGGAATAGCTTGTAACACTGCTTGGATCATAATTTCTCTTCCTCCCCGAGATAGAAACACGACTCCAGTTGCTTAATTTCTTTCGCATGCGATCGATTATATACTCAAAGTTTGTTGTTTACTTCCCATTTCATTTGGTTCATATCCAAAACGGAAAGAATTTCACGCTTGAGTACGAGTAGGCACTGATTTACTAACAGGTATACCATACTTATTAAAATTGAAGAATTGACCAGAACCTTCCTGAAACCTGAAGAGCAACTGTTTTACATTCCTTGCTTGCTGAGGGGAAGCGTAAAGAACAAGTCAGCAAACATGAGAAGAGACAAGGGAGGGAACTCCTTCTAAATTAAATCCATTACTAATTTGTAACAAAAATAAAAGTTAATTTGATGAAATATAAACAAATCAAAACGAAACAAAGTAAGAATGTAGTAAAAATGAATTCTTTCTTCGCCAACAATGAATTTTTACCTTTGAAAACAATCAAACCCAACAAGTCCGAGATGTTCATGCGTACAGAATGAAGAAAAAAAAAATCAGAAATTTATGGAAAGAATTCTAGATCGAATCAAATCCATTCTTATCAAACAATGGATCAAAACACACAGAATAAAAGTCAAAACTGAACTTAAGTAATATGTCACAAACATAAAAAAAAATCAGACATTTAAACTTAAGAGGCCAACAAAACATATATGAAAGTTATGGGTTTTCCTTTATCAACAATAGCTAAATCAATAATGGACAACTTGCAGGAGACGGAGAGATTTGTGATAAATTATAGGTCAAGTGCACAATGTGATACTGAATGTGATTCTCTCAATTTTTTAAATGCGAAATAGATTCATTTAATCCTCTTACAGTGCTGTGTAGTTGTATTCGCGGCTATATTTCAGATTGACAGATGAGGACAATGCATCTTTGCATAGTCCTTGCCATTAAAGCTGGGCAGAAGTGGAAAATAACAAAGGTTAAGACTTTTAGCTAAATCAGTGATATTCCATAGCTAGAGATCTGGAAACTTACTATAGATCCTAAAGATGTTAAGGTTAGTAGAAAAGGAACTAACCCAAATGAGAATCACAAGCAGCCGCAAGGGTGATGACATGGATCAGATCCAGTGGCCGCCAAGCCCCTGCTTCCACTAAAGGAGATGAGTTCAAAGGAAAAGCCATAGTAGACATAGAAGACCAAAATCCCATAAATATAGGAAGGAAATCCTCAGCACGGGAAAGGGGAAGCCAAAATATTCAATGAAAACACAAAAGAAATTAAGATAATGAGGAGTCTTGGAAAAGCAATAAAATAGAAGTGGAAAGAAGGGATGGTTGCAATCCAAGAAGTCTGCAATGCCCACCAAACTAATTTCAATAAAGGAAAGGGAACTTCTAAGGAGCATGTTTTCTCTAGAGTTAAGAAAGATATTCCCCACATATAACAGAAACTGCCTTTTAAATACACTAAAGCGCTGCAGAATAATATCTAAAGACTTACATACAGCCTGAGATGCACATGAAATAGAATTCATTCGAGAAATCAAAACTGAAATCCACTATTTCCTCCTCTCACTTCTTCCAACCAAAGTACAAATCTCACTAGAAATACCACTGAAGAAAGGAAACCAGCAAGGAACACATTTTTTTTCTATTTATTCCAGAGGTAAGAAATAGAAGACCACACACTAATTTTCCCAAGGAAAAAAAAAGTCCATGGACAACAATTCTAAGTTCAGAAACTACCTCCCTAATCAGCTAGTATCAGGGTGAAGCTGTGGGCCATAATATACATACCCACAATACTTCCACAGGATCATCACATAATAGGTTTTGTTTGGCTCATGGGATAAGATGAAGATAGAACACACTCAATTTTGGCTCAAATTATAAAATGTAACAATAGTTGAGACGTTGATCTTATAAAATAGCTACTTCACAATCTGAACTTTGATTAAAATTTAAAATGTAGAATAACCACAGAGTATTAGCTATTCCACAAATTTATAGAGAAAAAAGTTGCACACCTGTCATTTCACATCTCATTAGATTGATATTTCCATTTATACTTGTTCAATTCCATGACCAAACTGAGAACAGCCTCAAGTTTCTTAACACGAAAATCTAGAGCTTAAAGTTACATAACAATGTGCATTCGAATCATAAAAGTAGTTAAATATTTTGCCTCGATCATCCTACAGAGCTAACTCTGACTGCAAAAGGAATTGTACTGATAAATGATAACTACACACTTAGTGTCAAATATTTGACACACCAAACCAATACATGTAAACAAATAGATCCAAAAACCAAAGCAGAAGAATTAGATGTCATAAAATCAGATATCATGATGAAGATGCATTAAGAAACTTATCAACACAGCTAGAGCCAAAAAAACCTAATGGCATGCTTATATTAAAAGATAGATCAACAAACCAAAAGCAGAAGTGTTGATAAGTATATGCAGATATGAGAAAATCTAATATTGGGGTGAAAATGCATTGATGCTTATCCTTACAGCTAATGCCAAGTACAAATGGCATGCTTGCAAATAGGAAGTTCAACAATCAAATACAATAATTTCTCAAATATAAGCTCCAACCATGTTATTGGAAATTTATTCCCAGGAGAACAGATGAAAATGACAGATTTTCTGCTAATGGTAAAAGGGTGGCTCCCATTACCACAGCAATACTAAAAACTGTCATTGCACCAAAAAGAAATCACCTTTCAATATATATATGTGTGTGTGTGTGTGTGTGTGTGTGTGTGTGTGTGTGTGTGTGTGTAGGTGATTTCTGATGCTGGATGCAAGTTGAGACAATGTATTGAATTATATTTTTAAAAAATTCCATCAGAAGTCTGTTAAGGGAAGAAAACAAATTCGACAAACAAGCTTGAAATAAGGACAGTATTCTGAATGTTCAAGCATTTCGAAGTATATATGCAAAATGATGCATGCCAGGAACCCAAAACACAAAAATCATGTTACAAGATGAAAGAAGATAGGATGCCCAAATTATTTTCCTTTTGAATATTTAACGAAAGCATCAGCAAATACAAGAGATGTAACTGCAACTGGGAGACTAAGAGATGTAACTGCAACTGGGAGACTAACTCACTAATGGATATTGGTTGAAGCATAAAAGGTCACAACATATATTGCCACATCAAAAAAGGGTTAATCTAACTGCATCAAACTGAGAACCAAAAAGGCTAGCATCAAGTTGTAGCACATATTGCACAAGCAAGAAAAAGAAAACTCATTCATACAACCAACCAGTTACTTTAATTCTGATTAGTCTACTAAAACACTAGAGGGGCAAAAATCAGTGTTTGTTGCATGTGAGGAAGCAAGCAGGCTACATACAAATATTCCACATAAATTGCATAACATATGAACACAAGATCCTACTCAGATGGAAATACCTATCTTTAGTCATTTAATACTTAGCAATGGTCAACTTAGAAATCTGGGCAAGAATCTATTGAATGTCACTGCTTGAATATTTATGTCTAAGTACATATGAGCTCAATGTTCATCAAGTACTGATTACTATTGGTGTGAATCCAAGTAAAAAATTACAGGCAAGACAAAGACATATATGCACAGGAAGTATTTGGAGAATACATTTTCAAAAGAGAAAAAAAAAAAAAGTCATTCTCCTTTAGGTTAAGCACAAAGCTATGAAATTAGTTTCACATTAAAATTAGCTCAAAATAGCATAATAAGAGGCGAGTTCAGTTTTATGCAGTAATCACTTAGCATTCCATTAGTAATCACAGGTAGTTTCTCCATGTAATTATCCAACACTTCATACACATGAACCTTAAATTCGTAGTTTAGGACATACAATAATATGCTCAACAGAAAATTATTGACAACAAAAGCTCAGGCTAAACTACCATTGCTCCAAAAGTTTCATGCATCCCTAGCTTTCTCCCATTTTGCTACTTATTCAATTGTCTCAAGTTTTTAATCACATTCAAATACTTGTTTTAGCAGAGAGGCATGATTCCCATCAAAACATACTGTAATGCTAAATATCAAGCTCAAGCAAAAAATTGAGACCTAAACAGAGTTCTGATCGATCCAAAGGAACACAGGTAACATATATATATATATATATATATATATATATATATATGGCTAAGATTTAAATGTATGTAACGTGTTTGGACAAAGGAAATCAATAACGAGCAAGCTAGTAAGACCCAAATAAAAATAACAAAACATTCTCGGGCATTAGCTCATCAAATAGACATGGAAAACAAAAGGCGCAATATCATGAGTCAGAAATTAGAAACAAACCCTAGATTATAAATGTTATAGAATTATTATAATATAATCAGCAGATAAGTCCATAATTTAGTACAAACAGATCTCAACATAATAAGCACGGAAAAAAAAATCCTAAAAGCACACCAATATGAAGCAAAAAAGCCCTAATAAGATGAGGCCTCAGTCCCAACAGGACTGGAAACTTCCTTACTGGATGGCTCCATCGGTGCTACATCAGCATTCGCTCCATTATTGACAGCGGAATCCGACCTAGGGCAAGCCTTGACGGTGTCTAGCATGCGCTTGCTGATCTCCTTGGAATAGAGCTGGAGGATCTCAAGGCCTTCATCCTCGGCGGACGTAGTGCCGTTAGCCACAGAGAAGGCCTCGTCCTCGATTCGGCGAGCAGCGGCCTCTGCCTCGTCGTTGGGGATCGTGCTGTAGCGCTTCGAGAGAACAGAGGGAGTAGATAAAGTCTCGATTAGACGCGCGATGACAGCGTCTCGGGTGCGCTGCGTCGGTGGCCAAATGCTCAGCGAAATACTGCTGTTGTTCAGCTTCTTCGGCTCTTGTTGCTGTGGCTGCGGTTCTACAGCGGCTGGGTCTTGTTCCGGCGTCGGCACAGTGGTGTCGGAGTCGGTCATTTTGTTCAATAACGGACGAGTTTTTTAAGATTGGAAAGGTGAATTTTGGCGTGTATTAAAGATGGATTTGAACTGTAACTCTGCGAAGTAAAACGAGCGGTGGTAGCGTAGGGTCATTTATGGGTGGGTACAAAGACGGGATACCTTAGATCTGAAGTGCTATTACAAAACAAAATGGTTTGTTCAGGAACGTTAAGCTCACTTCTGTTCCTTTAATAATTAAAAAATTCAAATTTTATTGCAAATTTGAAATTATATCATGACTTCTAAAATAAATCATTAGTTTAAAATTTTTACATATTAATTGTCATTATAGATATTAATTAAATATGTACTAAGAGCAATATTTCATATTGTATTAATAAAAATTAAATTTTAATTGTATTCTTTAAAAATATAAATAAAGAGGAAATTGAGAGCAAAAGAATGAGAATATATTTTTTGATAATTCTATTTAAAAATATACATTATTTTTCTTCAATTTTAACTAGTTGTATAGTCGTAAACACATCAAAGCAATTAATCTACAACTAAACTGTATTTCGGTTTTAATTTCTATTATTGACTTAGATATTATTGACGTTTATTGTAGAAATTTGTTTACACAGTTACATATATCTAATTAATAGAATAGTTAGACTTAAATTTACAAAATGTATTAATGCCTTTGTACTAAAAAAAAAAATAATGTCATTGATAACTAAAGTCATTTAGACAACCTTTTTTTTTCTTTGAAAATATTCTACTCTTTTAATATTTTCGAACTATCGTCACTATATTTTATTAGCAGCAAATCTTTTTTCTCTTCATTCTTGTTATTTTCTTAATAAAGTGAATTATTTACCATATTTGTTCGTTTTTATTTTATTTTATCACTCTTTTGAGAGTTTTTTATTTTTGATTTATTATTTTATCTCTTTTTATGAGGTTTTTTATATCATTTTTTTTAGAATTTTGATAGTTTGAATTTGATTTTTTTAATAATATATGATAATATATTTGATGATATGTTATTAGGTATCATCCTATATTATACAAATTTCAATCTACATCGCATCATAACACTATATCTGATAATGACCTCTATAATTAATAAAAATGTGAAGTCATTAAAAAAGATTTATGATGAAAATAGAACTACAATTTTAAGATTAAGCCAATATGCAATTATTAATAGTATTGAGCTTACTTGATGTCCGAGCCAATAGCCTAGGTAATAATTTCGGTTCGATCCTCAAATCAATGATTTGGTTCAGTCAAGATGATATGTAAGATATACAAAGTCAAGAAGAGCTTTGTCTATGATTGAGAGTCCGCTCTGTTGGTTAAGTTAATCAAGTTCAATTGAGAGCAAAAGTGTGGAGATTCTAAAGAGTATGAAAAACACTTGGAATCCTTTATTTAGGGATTAATTTGCTACTTTTGAAGGGAGTTGATAGTTATTGTTTGGCTAGACTTGTGCGGCTTTCTAGTGAGTTGAATATTCCTTTGCAGTCGATTGCGCTAGCCAGTTGGCCCATTGTTAATGAGTCGAGCTAGTTGAATAGGTTGAAATCACGAGCCGAATGGGCCTTAAGTGGTATTGGACTTGAAACATTTGCTAGTTGTTGGCATTGCGCTTAGTCCATTTGCCAGCGAGATAGTATCAGTATTCTAAATTATAATATTATTTTTTTTATAGAGGACATTTGATTATCTATAAATAAAAATATTTCATTATTTTTCAAAAAAGTAAATAATTATATTAACTCAGTATGATTTAGCTCAATAAGACCATGATAGATTATTAATCTTATAAGATAAGGAATGGAATCAGTTGACCACTGTTGCTCCTATGCCCTTTTGTTTTTCGCATATGGTACAATATTTTTAGGTGGTGGGGTGTGCTTGTTTGTGTCCCTAACTCCATTGCAGGCTTGTTTGACCAATGGGAATTGTGGAAAATTTCAGAAGGTTGTTTGGTTCTCAAATTTTTTCTCCACTTTGTGGTCAACTTGGTTGGAAAGGAATAACCTGATTTTCCGAAGAAAGGCAGTAAACTTTGAGAGCCTTTTTCGATGCATCATGTATAGGGCTTCCTTTTGGCTATTAGTAAAATTGGAAAATCATCCCCTCCTCTCTCAGAATATTTTCATTGCAGTTGATGGAATCAAAAGTTACAGCTCCTCGACCTGCTATCACATGGAAACCTCCTGCTGTTCATGTACTGAAATGGATCGCTGATGGTTCTGCTTTTGGCAAGCCTCAGCCAACTGTGATTGTGGGTGTCCTGAGGGATGTAGTCTCTTCAAGGTATCTTCTCGTGTAGTGTTGGCTAATGGACTCCAATGAAACTGAACTGCGAACTCTCCATAAAGCTCAGCTTCTCTCGGCTAGCAATCTGAACTTAATAAATTCTTTCTTTGTTTTTGAATTAGATTCAACAATCGTTGTTAGCTGGATGTGTTGTCACATTAGTGCTAGACCCTGGAAATTTTTGTTGATCTTCAATGAAATGGAAAACGCAATTCTAAGTTTACACTTAGCCAGGTTTGAACACTCTCCAAGAGAAACAAATTCAGTTGCCGACTGTCTCGCCAAGCTAGGAGCCCATTGCTCTAGCGATTTGATAGCCTAGATTTAATGTTTTGTATTCCCTGAATTGCTTTGGTCTCTTGTTTTATTTGTTCGGATGTAAGTTTTGGTTTCTTGCTGCTGTTAGATGATAATTGTTGATCTGACTATGTCCAGAGATGTAAAACTCTTTCACTCATGATGAAAATGAATGTTGGCTTATAAAAAAAAAGTAAGAATTCCATTTGCTTCCATAAAAAGGGTTCATATCAGATATCCTCTAGAATGAATATTTCATTCAATACAGTTTTTCTATAAATCTTAAATTGAGTTAAACATCGGAGTATCAGCCCAAAATACCTCGAGTCGCTCTCTAACTTGTTATTGATAGATACTTTCCACTAAATTTTAACTAGAATTTTGTTATTGGTGTTGTGAGAGTGGATATGGAAGCTGTGTAATTCAACAATATTCTATATTTTAGTAAGGGCTCAACTCCTCATACAAACAGAGATTAAAAGATTTACATAACCTTACACCAAGTTTCCAACTTTATTTATCGTGCCAACTATATATTTTTGCATGCTTTAGAAAAAAGTATACTATAAATATACTATTTGCAATTGATATTCTACCAATGCCTGCAGATCTATTTTTTATTATCAACAATAAAAAAGTGAGAATACAATCATTATAATACTGTATTTGTCTCGAGTTACATAAATGACACAAAACTTTTTTTCTCTAACATGTGGTTTTTAATTTATTATAATTCACTCCATATATGTTTTGATTTAGCGATATTATGCTTTGATAATTATCTTTATGGACTTCAAATGTGTTAAGATTTTTATATATTTTGATTATCTTAAAGTGGCTTGGATTTGTACATCATACTGGACTTCAATAGGACAAAATTTTTCTATGTATTCTTTAGGATCTCTATTGTGCATCTTATTTTTCCTTGAATTAATATGATTTTTTATATTATTGACTTTTGAGAAAATATAGATCTCTTTATCAGTCTTAGAAAACATAAAATTGTTTATTATTCACGCCTTGAGTTTTTTTATATTATCATGAATATTAAAGAAATTATAAATAAGTTATAGTGACAAGACTTATCAATTCTCTTATCTCTCATAGAAATTGAATTTTTTGTCAGAAGATGCTTCAATTTTAATCACACCTTAAAGAATATGTCTTTTATATTAGACTTTATTATATATTGTAATTATGATATCAATTTTCTGCAAATGTATATTTTATGATAAAGCCTAATACACATATGTTATATATGTTATATGTGAATTATAATTTCAATATTACCTTAAGGAGATTATCTATTTATTGATGGCCAAAGAGGCAAGAGTATGATCTATATAATTATATGTTACAATTATTATGATGTGCAATTAGCATATGCAGTTTGGCATACCACTACGATAGTTGACAATGAGAAAAATAATTTAACCAAATTATTATGAAAAATTCATATTATACAAGATATTTTGTTATGTATTATATATGGATTTTCTATTATATTTAGCTTTGAGATAGTTTAAACTTTATATATGCCTCAGACTGAATTTTATTTTTTATATTAGTTTGGACTTTTATGGTTTAATTTAAATATGTCATTGACTTTTAATAAACATAAGTTTTTTTTATATCATGATTAACCTTTATATGATTTCGATTTCTATGTATTATTAGTCAATTATTAACTTTGAGTTCTATATTTTCATTGTCTTCAAGTTTCTTTATACTATTGGTTGTAAGTTCTTTAAATTTTGTTCTTGATGTTTCAATTTTTACAACTTAAATAGATATGAATTTTTCATATTATTGTCTTGAAAAGGTCTAGACTTTTTATATTATTATTTGTCTTGAAGAGAGATTATTTCTTTTTTATATCATTATAAACACTTGAAGAGATATAGATTTCTCTTATCATTATCAACCTTAAAAAGTTATAGATTTCTCTTGCCATTATTAGTATTAAAAAGATGTGAATTTCTTTGTATCATTATCAACTTTGAAAGGGCATGAATTTGTCTTAAAATATCTATATTTCATTATTATCTTTAAAAAGTATGATTCTCTTCACATTTGTTCACCTTAAACAGGCCTAAATCTCAAATAAGAATTTGATTTTACAAGAGAGAGGATCAACTTATGATTATGCCATTATATTTATTACATTTTTCTATCTTTATCAATAATGAAAAGACAACAAATAATAAAACAAATTTTACATCAAAATATCACATTGAAAATCCTTATAGGGGTAATAAAAGACCATATCTAAATATAATAAGAGATCAATAATATTGAAAACCCTTAGGAAGAATGGTAAAGATTACATCTATAATATTTATATGTCAAACTATTTCTCTATAATGTACTAAAGACTACATCTTTATAAATCATATGATGTATGAATTCACATATATGTAAACTTGATAGTCTAAAGATCAAATCTAAATTGTCTAGAGGTGCAAAATTAAAAAGCTTACAATGATAAGCATACAGGCTTCTATTTTTCTTTATTTTATAGTAAATTTTATAATTATTTTATAAATTATCATAATTGATTTATCAACAAAACTCTCATCTTATGATAATAATTTATAAAATAAATTTTAAAATAAAGTAACCATAGACTTCACCAAATATTATATGTTTCCTTATCATGTGTTGCAGGATTTATATGAAATGATGAACCATCACCATCAGTTTAAAAAAAATAATTAAATAAACATTAGTCAATCTATAGGTTAAGAACGAAAATAATCTTTTTATTATTCTCTTGATTTCAAAGGAAATTGTAACCACTTAGCACAAAAAAATATAAGAAAAATATAGAATTTTAAAAATGCAAAAACACATCTGAAACGTAAAAACATGATTCAATTGAATTTTTTTTTTGATAAAAACAACTAAAATTTTTAAGCAACTTGGTTTTCATATATTCAACCTGGTCGCGAACTGTTTACTTACAACTGGCTGGGAAAGAAGACAGGGCCCAGAGATAGAAGGTGTTGGATGGGCTTCTCGGCCATTATGAGCGAGAACAAGTGGCTTGGAAGAAATGCAACAACTTGTAACTATTTATTGACTATGACAAGTCGCATCTATTTATTGACTAGTGAATGCCTGCACGTTGCACGGATTGTTTTTATATTTATATTTTAAATAAATATTTAGTTATGTGTTAACATGATAATTAAAATTATCAATTCATAATTTTAATTGTATATGATATAATTTTAGAAATTATTAAATTTAAATGAAATAAATTATTAATAATCAATCAAATAAATAATGTAAATATTTTATAATTAAAAATAAAATTAATAAATAATTTTAAATTATATATATGTGTGTGAAATAATTATAATAAAAAATTATTTATTGATTTATACTTTCAATTTTATGTAACACAATTTTTTAAAAAAATATATTAAATTTAAATAAATTAATTTTTAATAACTTATTATATTACTGTTAATTTTTATATACTCAAAATTTTAAATAATAAATAGAATTAATTTTAATTTTAGTTTTATGTTTAAATAAATTTTTACTTTTAAAATTTTTATAATTTTTTGTTTAAAATTTCTTTTTAAATTCTTTAATTTTTAAATTTTTTTAATTTTATGATCAGAAATTTCTTTTATATGATTTTAACTTTCTATTTAAAATTTTTATTATTAGATTTTTTTAAACTTTCTATTAAAAAATTTATTTATATGAAAATTAATTTTATAATTTCTTATTTTAATTTTTAAAATTATAAATTTCTATTATATAACATAAAATAATGATATGTGATAATGGTATATATAATTATTTAATAAATGATAAATAATTATTTAAAATTAATATTGAAACTAAAACTAATAATATATATTGATTGCTCGTACAGTGACCGTGGGCCAACATAATATCATTTCCTAATACGGTGTCCCATCCATAAAGCAAGGATTCCCATCCAAACAAATTATAAATCTTATAAAATTCAATTTGTAAAATATTACTGCAGAAAAAAAAAAAAAAAAAAAGAAAGAAAGAAAAGTACGGTACTATAAACTTAATATGAAATGGATCACAATTCTTAGTATCCAAATTGGCTTAATTCCAAGAGTTGTGTATCCCACAGGTTATACTCACATAAGTAAAAGAAGCTAATAAGACAATTAATTTAGAGAATAATGATTCAAGTACAATAATTTTTTTTCTCTCTCATAATTACTTAAAACAAAAAAAGCAATCAAATCACTAATTATAGCTTCATTAGAACATTAACCATGGATTCACGTGCCTTGCACATGGCTTCCAAAGGTTGTGCTTTAGGCGTGGTAAGTCCTGATCCTTCACGCATATCCACTAGCTCCTCACTGAGTCTCTCCCATTCAAAACACTGAATCAATGCAGCTAACGCCAAGCCCACCTCTCTATTGGCTAGGGCAGCTCCAGGGCAAGCCCTTCTCCCCAACCCAAATGGAATCAATTTATGTGTTAATTCACACCATCTAACTCTCCATATCTTTCTGGCCTGAAATTTGTTGGGTTAACCCACACCATTGGATCTCTATGAATAGCCCAAGCATTGACCAACACCATGGTGCCTCGAGGCACATCATAACCTCCAATTATGGAATCATCAGATGATTCATGTGGCACTAGAAGTGGTGCTGCTGGATACAGTCGAAGTGTCTCGTTTATGATGCTTTGTATATATGGGAGCTTGGGGCAATCTGACTCTTCTACCAATCGGCTTTGACCAACAATTTTGTCCACCTCGACTCTAGCTTTCTTTAACACCTCAGGATGGTTAACCAGAAGCGACATAGCCCACTCTATTGTTGCCGCAGTTGTTTCCGTTCCTGCAGCTAGCAGTGTCTACAGAGGAAATAATATGTAAATTAATGTTGTTATGCGACGTTTATTTACCCTAAGAAATCCCATTTTTAACATGAGTGTTTTTGAATCTCTATATATTATTACAATAGCTCTATTTATTATAACTTCATTTCTATTTCACCAAACATGCTCTTAGTATATAACAAATGGTAGCTTAATTATGTGCAGTATACGTACCATTATCTGGCCTTTGATGATTTCATCGGAATAGACCTCAGGTTCAGATTCTTGTAAGGATAACATATTATCGATCATTGTCTTAGTCTTCTCCTCTCCGCAAGAATCGTTATCGTTTCGATGCTCATCAATCAAACCTTGGCAAAATTCATCGGTCTTCTTCTTCAACCTTAACATCCTTTTCTCTATCCCTTTGAAATCAATCCATCGTAAGAATGGTACGAAATCCCCTGGATTTGATGCTCCACTCAATTCAAATGTCTCCCTTACAATATCACGAAAGCGCTTAGCCTCCTCTAAATTTTCCACTTCCGCTCCGAAATATCGCTTCCCTGAAATTATTCTCATTACGATGTTAAACGACAGCTCTGCTAGCCTCGACTTCATCACCACTTTGGCAAAACTTTTTTGCGAATTCTCAAATAAATTCCTTAGCAATATTCTAACTTCTTCGTGTCTAATGTTGATGGACATGTTAAGTCTCCTCGTTGACAAAATTTCAAGGGCAGTAATGCGACGGAGGTTGCGCCAGTGGTGGCCATAAGGAGCCGCACCCATTGTTGTGTAGTTATAGCTTAGGTGCTTCCCAATCAGAAGGCGAGGCCTATTAGCAAGGATGAGGTCGTTTTTGCTGAAGCACTCTTCCACCAAGGCGGGGGATGTTATGATAAGAACATTGCGATTACCGAAAGAGAGGGATACGATTGGACCATACTTGATTGATATGTTGTGCAAAGTTCTGTGTATGGGTTCTTTGATGAGATGCAGATGGCCAATTATGGGAAGTGAAGGTAGGCTTGGTGGAAAGTTTTTGTGCCACGTTTGTTTAAGAGAAAAGAGCTTTGAGAGAAGAAAGAGTAAGGGTAGGACAGAAAGCAAGTAAAACCATTTCTCATCCATATTGGACTTATGTTGTATGTGTAGACGAAGCTGCAACACGAGTGGCTTAGGTTCTACAAGAAATTAAGGCACTTGACGGCCAAGCAACCACAGAAAAATTTTGAGTTTCTTTTGTCTTTCACATGGACCATCTTTCCCTTTTTAAAAAAAAAAAAAAAAAATTTGTTCTTGTTTTTTTCTTTGAATATAAAACTAATCTTATTCAAATCGAAAGTTATTTACAGTAAAATTAATAAGTGCTACTCTAAAATTTCAAACTCTAAACTTAAAATATTGAAATTCAGTCGACTTAAGCACTGTCATTAATGATTATCTTTCCTTTCTTGGGCATATTCACTAAATATACTGGCCAACATTAATTAGCAATTCTACATTTTTTTAGCATTTTTTAATATTGAAAAAAAGAGACTATATTAGTGAGATTAACAAAAACATTTATTAATTTTTGTTGCCATAGTTTTCACTTTTATTTGTTTGCGGATATATTTGTTGCAATGTAGTTCATCCTCGTATAAATTGAATGAAGGTAGCAATATTCACTAACAATTCTTTTTCCTTATGCATCATATATATGATTAATTCAAATTGTTTCTTAATTTTAATATTTTAAATTTTCATATTAATTCAAATACTATACAAATAATAAAATATATATAAATAAAATATTAATAATACAACATTTGTGCAACTATAGCTTGTAGGCACAGATAACAGTTATACTTAATATTACTCTAATTTTAAAGTAACAATTCTCCAGAGGTTGACACGAGATAAAATTTTAGGATAGGTCAAATTTAAATATTCAAAAATTATTTTAGCCTCTATAATAATGAATTATCATATTTTAATATATATAAAAAACAACATTTTAGTGGACACAAAACAGGATTTTGAGAGAGGACAAATTTAAACACGCAAATTTATTTTAGTTCCTATAAAAATGAATTATCATATTTGTGTGTACTGAAAAAAAAAGTTGTCGTTTTTCAAGTCATAAAAAAATTATATAGAAGCACCTATGTTAATTGAGTTAATTAAAAACTATATATTATTTTAAATTAAAATGCATAATATAATATAAATTTTGGTAATATATTATAACAAAGTAAATATGTAATATATTATAACACAGTTAATATGTAAATTAAAATGTACAATATATAATATACATTTTGGCAATATATTATAACATAGTAAATGTGTACATTTTGGGAAACTAATTTTGCCTATTTTAAGAGCAAACTTATTATAAGCTATATAATCCTATTTCTCGCACATTGTTAATTTGAATTTCATTTTAATTTGAATTTTTAAAAAATATGATGTATACTAACTAGATATTTAAACTCATAAACCCATTATTAAGAAACAAAATTATTCAAATAAAATCATAAAATATTATAACAGAAAAACAAAACATAAGTTTATAAATATATGTAAAGTTAGAGATTTTTAACCATTTCTTTCAAACTAAAAGTAATTTTACCAATTTAATAATTAAAGCAAAAAACAAAACTTCATATGTTTAGAATAAAAAATATAAAAAGAAATAATGAATACATAAAGACTTACTTTTATTATAAAACTCACTAAATATAAGAATAGAAAAATAGCGAAAATTATTTAAAATGTGTCAAATAATAAATTTCTTAAGGAATATCTTATTTTTCGATTTAAATTACAAACTCATTAAATATAAAAGAGAAAAAAAATAGTAAAAATTATTTAAGAAGTGTGAAATGATAAATTTGTTAAGAAAGGTTAAAAAAAAAACTGGTTAAAAAAGTCGACTATAAGAAATAAAAAAATATCGGAAAAGAGAAAAAAAAAATTAATTAAAAGGGTGTTCTGCGGTTGACCCTATTTCGGACAAGAGATGGAAAATAGAAGTTAAGGATTGGAAAAGTTTTTTATGAATCAAATTCAACCTAATCTGTTTAGTTTTCTCTAATTTTTTTAAAATTATTTTTATTTTTATTTTTAATATAAATTATACTATTTTAAATATTCATATATATAAAA
>CATIWR010404980.1:0-26810 GCA_949677035.1 Omphalea diandra
GTCTTTCATGACAACGTGCATAGTCATATATAGATTGATTTAGCATCATATATAAATTCATTAAGTGACAATAGAATATTTCGTCACTCAAAACGCCCCATTCATGACAAATTTTTTGTCACCATATATACCTTTCTAATGATAGATGACAATTTTTGTCACCATAAATTACTCTAACATGACAAATAGTTTCATGACAATAAGTACGTATTTAGTGACACCTAATGTTGTTATCACTAATGGTTTTTTTTTTTCATAACGAAAAATGTCATAATCACTTATACTCATTTAGTGACAATTCAAATTTTGTCCTTACACTTTGTATTGTCATCGTAAATATACATTAAGTGACTATGAATAATTCTTGACTAAAAAAAACTCTTTCATGATGACTTTTTTTTAATATGAAAAAATATTAAATTTAATTGTGACAATAATAACATCACCAAAATGATTTTGGTAATATAATGATGTTCATCATTAAAACTCAATATTTAATGACCAACCATGAGTTTGTAATTTAAAATTTTAACTTTTGATGACGGAATAAAATACTAGGTGAAAAAAATATTAATGTAAAGGTGACGTATTTGGCATCACTAAAATTGATCAATAATGGTGACGATGCTCTCAATCGACATCAAAAGTCAAATATTAAGTGACGAATTCAAAGATTGTCACATATACCTTTTGCCGTGCGGCTGCGATGACGATCACTGTGATGCTAATATTTTGTTACCAAATATTTTTAGTGAGAAAAATGTTATTTATGTGATGAATTTCAGCATCATGTTTTGTCAATTTTCAAATAGTGACTAGTTAAAAAAAGATATCACATGTCAATTTTTAAAACTAATATGTACTTTTTGCTTGTGATAAATATGAAATAAATTAGGGGCATTGGCAAGAAAGTTAAAAAGCTAAAAGGTGGTAAAAATACAGATCACCTTAATTGGAAAAAGAAAAACTTATTTTTTTTGAGCTACCATATTAGAGCCATATTTTATTATGCCATAATCTTGATGTCATGCATATTGAAAAAATAATCTTGATGTCATGCATATTGAAAAAAATATATGTGAGAATATCTTCAAAACTTTGTTAGACATTGTTGGAAAAACAAAAGATGGTCTGAATGCTCATCTTGATTTGATGGAAATGGATATAAAAAGAGATTTACATCCATCTCAAAAAAATAAGAAATGGAATTATCTAGCTGCATGTTTTAGTTTGTCGAGTGATCTTGCTATTCGTGGAATTTTACCTGGTAATGTGTACAATTCTATTATTGAGTTGATCATATTTTTTAGAGAGTTATGTTATAAAGTGTTAAAAATAGAGGAGTTGGAGCATCTTGAATCTCAAATCCCCATTATATTATTCAAGTTGGAGAAAATATTTCCACCTTCTTTTTTTGATATCATGGTGCATTTGACAATTCATCTTCCAGTTGGAGCTAAGCTTACTGGTCCTGTACAGTATCTGCTAATGTACCCAATAGAAAGGTAATATTTAGAATTGCATGATTTATTGTGATTGATTAATAAATTTTTTAATTGGTTAATGTTATTTAAATTCATGTTATAGGTTTCTACACAAATTGAAATGCTAGATTAGAAATAAAAGTCGACTTGAAGGTTCCATTGCATAAGGCTATATTATAGTAGAAAGTTTGATTTTATGCTCAAGGTATAATTTAACCAACCAAAGAGAAATTCGGAAAGGGATTGTGCTAGTTTAGAAAGTAGGTTATCTGTATTTGTGCAAAGGGGTTATCCTTTAACAAATGATAAATCCAGATCTTTAGAGGACTATGAACGAAAGCAAGCTTAACTTTATATCTTGAAAAATTATGAAGAAATTCAACTATTTTTAAGGTGTGGTACTTTTTTTTTTTTTTTCTCTCTTCTATCATTCTTTGTTTTTTTAAATATTTTTCTTATTGGTGTATTTCTAAATTTTTTAGCGAATATGAGCAAAGTGGTCAGGATATTGATTTCTCTGATTGGTTCTATCATCGAGTAAGCTTTATTTTTTGTTGTATCTTCAAATATTATGGTAAACTAATTTAGCAACTCAAGATAATTATTAACTTCTTATGCTCTTATGCTTTTATAGGCTACACAATTGCATAATGAAGGAGATAATAAGGCGAATGAAGAATTATTGTCACTGGTTAAGGTTCACTTTATGGTGTTTAGCGATATATGGGATATGTCATAAATGGTTTCAGGTTTCATACAAACAACTTGAAAGAAAAGGGGCGAATCAAAATAGTGGTGTTTTGGTAAAAGGAATGTTAGGTTCTCATAGAGTGAATTATTATGGTGTCCTTAATGAGATAATTAAACTTAACATTTAGAGGGAAAAAGAATTGTTTATTCAAATGTGATTGGTGGAATGTTCATAATATTGGAAAGGGATTCAAGAAAGATAACCATGGTTTTGTTAGTCTTAATATTTCCCAAAGGTTAGTGACTGATAAACCATTTATACTTGCATCTTAAGCAGAGCAAGTTTTTTATGTTAAAGAGGGTTATAATCACAACTGGTTCATTATTTTGAAAGGGCAATCTGAGAACTTTTATGACTTGCCATCAAAAGATGTGTTCAATGTTGATGAAGTGCAAATTGATGTTGAAGCTTTTCAACAAGACATCTCACAAGATTGTAAAGAATTTTCAAGCATTATTGAAGAGGATGATGGCTTGACAAATTTAGACAGAAATGGTGTTAATTTTACTACTGACATTGATCCTGCTAATGAAGTTTTAGTTGAACAGGATATAGAATCTAATCGCGATATTGATGATGAAGACTTGTTGCTGTAGACATATTGTAACATATGAAATACCAACAGTTTTTATTAGAAATTGAATTGCGACTACTCTTATTATTCATTGCAAGTTTATGAATATTTTTTTTAAACTATTTTCATTAGTCTTTGATATATATATATATATATATATATATATATATATATATATATATATATATATATATATATATATCTCACTATCTAAAAATACAATGATCTTTCATTATTAAATTCATTTTCATATTTTTCTATGTATATTTTTTATCTTATTAAATTGCCAATATATACAGGACACTTCAATGTATATAGGACACTATAATTTAACAATTTTTTTAGTTATATAACATTGACATATCAATTTAACTTTATACTATTATACAAGATTTAAGATATATAGTAAGCAATTATCTTAAGAAAATTATTATTCATGGTTAAGACTCATCGCTGGGTTTTTGCTAACTATAATATTTTATTATGGATAGGCCTCTATGACTAATAGACCAATTATTTCCATGATTATTAAAACTTTGCACTTAAAATTTTTAAAAGTCATAATAACTGTTGCCATAATTTCTCAATATTTATGGCTAAAAGTTTCTTGTTACCTATAACATTTTATTGTGGTTAAAATATTATGGATAATAAACTTATTATTGTAGTAATCATTTTAAATTTATAGCTAATATTTCAATTAGCTATAACATTTTTTTCGTGGCTATTATATTATGGCTAATAAATCTACTATTGCCACAATAACATAAATTTCAAAGCTGAAAATTCAATTAGCTATATTATTTTTTCATGGCTAAAAAATTATAGCTAATAATTCAATTTTACCATAATAATTACTAGTTAAAACAAAATGAATATATTAACTTTAAAAGTTTTATTTCAGTAGCTCAAAAAAATTAGTGAAATTATACTAGTTAGAGATTATTATTTGTGTGGTTATTATTAGACATTAACCATTATGCTTTAATTCGTAGCTATGATCTGTAGCTATGTATGCAACATGTTGTAAGAGTGAAAAGATTTTAATAAAGGGAGTATGAAATAGGTTGATGTTGTTGCAAGGGTTAAGGATGAAAAGAGAGTTGATTTGACTAAAGTCAGGTTAACTAATATGGTCATTCATCTCAACATATGAAATCAATTTAGAAATTTTAATTTTGATCACTAATAATATTAATGTAAGTTTGACTAACTTTAGATGATATTTTATATATCATCAGGTTGGGATGATATTATAAAAAAATAAAAAAATATTTTTTGGTCAATAGACCTAATTACAAACTATTGATGTTTTGCAACTAAAATTTTCTAGTATAAAATTAAAATAATATAAAGAATAAATTATAAATATGTGATTATAAAACTTTCTAATATAAAAATAAAATAATAAAAATAATATAAAAAGAATAAAGTATAAATATGTGAAAATTATGAGTTGAACTTGCCTTTTTTTCATGAGACACCTTATTAGCTACTTAGAAATTTTAGAAGTGATATTGAAAAATTATATAAAAAAGAAATAAACTTCACAATTGAAAAATCAGATTTTACAAATTTTCAATAAAATTTTTTTTTATGTTAGTGATTCTCTTATTTGGAAAAGTCTATATTCAAAAGAATTCAATTCTATCATTTAAATAAGAAAACAAATTACGTCAAAGTCAAAAAATTTTAGAGAATTCATTTCAATTAAAAAATTTAGATAAAATTACTCTACTATTCTTATAATTTAAATTAACATTATGTTTGTTTTAAATAAACAAGGATATTTAAGAAAATAAAATAATTTTCTTTTATTATGGATTTATTCTAAATAATATAATTTTATTGAATTCTATCAATTCAAAATTTATTCCAAACAATAGAATTTTATAACTAAAATTAGAAAATTTTAGTAATAGAATTTTTTTCCTTACTTGCATGATTTGTCCTAAACAGAGCTCACATATTGAAATGAATCAAATTAAAAAACGTATAAAATATAGATAGAGAAAAGAAAAGAAAGAAGAAAATGCGTTTCCTAAATATTTCCTACAATTCTATTTCAGTAATTCTTTCTCTTTTTTTAAAAAAAAAATTAGAGGAATATAATTCAAATTAAAATTTTTTGTCATATTATTATATTGAATTTTAAATAATAAAAAAATAGTATACACATGTTTAAATTAGTTATTTTTAATATGTAAATGTGTTAGTGTCTTTAATATATATGCCCATTATGATTTAGATATCTACCTTATAATATAGGATAAACCTATTGGTACAAAAAATTCAAATCTTTATGAGTTTCGATCATTATATAAATTTTGTTAAATTTAGCTAAATTTATAAATTTTTTTGGCAATTATGTTCAATTTGTAATTTTAGTCAAAATTGAATGACCTGTCTGTGAATGACATATTGAATTAGATTTAAGGTCATTATCATCTCAATTGTCATAAGCTTTAAAATAAAATCTAATGTGTCATTCATATCATAGATATGTTATTTAATTTTGATCGAAATTATAAATTAAACATAATAGCTAAAAAATTTGTAAATTTGACTAAATTTACTAAAATTTAAAGAATTAAACATAATGATTAAAACACGTAAAAATTTAAATTTTTTTTTCTCAATAGGCCTATAAAATATGAACGTTTTAAATTTTAATCGTTCTCATTTAGACTTATTTATGGATATGAATATTTAGCTTATCTATTTTGTCTGAAGTTTTTCAAATTTAGACTTTTAATTTAAGTCAAAGACGTGTTTAAGATCACAAATAAAAAAAAATGATTCAGATTAATATTCAACTCAACGCAAATCAAAAAATAATTATGGTTATTCTTATTTTTAGAATACTCATCTTGATTTTTAAATATTCAATTAACAAAAAGAAAAACTAAAAAAAGAAGGACCCAAGTTAAAAACACAAATTTTAAAAATTTTAGTAAATAGAATTTTAATTTAATCATTTTTTTTATTTACAAAGACTATTTTTATAAAAAGTTAACTACAAACTTATTTGATGAAAAAAATAACAAATTACAATAATAATTTTATTAATTTAAGATTTATTTCAAATAAAAGAATAAATTTAATCTAGCGAATGAATTCTATTAGTAGTAAGATGACAAATAGATCAAATTGAATCATTTTCATATCATATCTATTTTCAAATATATTTTAATTGAATCACTTTAAATAGATAGAATCATATCAAATTATCATATTAAAATACAAAAAAAGTCGTTTTCATATTTTAAATTAAATCACTTTTAATTATAATTTTTTTAAAAAATATTATTTTAATTTTTAAATAAATAATAATTATTTTAATAATTAAAATTAAATCAAATCAATTTAATTAATTTATAAATTAAGTCGTATTATTTCAAATATTTTCAATTTTAAATTAGGCCGAATGAGATTATTTTAGAACATCACATACGTAAATTTACTAGCTTGGCCCGTTCGTGCGACTCACTTACAGCATATAGCACCTCCACGACCATCTGGCGATACTGCAGAATCTGCCTCTACATTGTTTTACTAATTACAAAGATAGCGAATCTGGACCATCCGATTAACCACGGCAATCGTGCACTTCTCAGTCCATGATTTTTCACCACGTTTAGAGAAACCGGGTCCACTATTGGCAAAAACAATTCATCTCATCCGCATATTAAAATCACCAAGCACCTCCCTGCACCAACCTACCCTAAACTTCGATGCACAAAATCATATTTCCCATTCTCTCCGTCTTCGTTGAGACTGATTCATTTCACAATTTTGGACACTTGTTTTCCCTCTCTCCTTTCTGGATAGACACAAAGATTGCTATTCAAAGGAGAGATCGGCCATGGCGAGTCAACTCGCTGATAACTGGGCCCTGAGTCTTGAACAAGTCTGAAGCTGATCGTCAACCCATTTTTATTCCAGAACCAGGTGTCTTTTTACTTTATTTTTTCCCCCTTTTCAGCTCTAATTTCTCAATTGATTGTTGTATTTTAATATTTTTTTACCAGTTTATTGTGGAATCATTAATTGGGAACTTTAATCTTGGTGAGCTGAACTTAGGGTTTATTGATTAGAAATATGTTGGTATTTCTCAAATTGTGATGAAATTGGGGACTTTTTTTTGGTATGTTTTAATCAATTTACGAGTCATCTAAATTGTGTTGCTTTAGTTTTGTGATGAAGATAAGATTTTGGGAGATGCGTTTCTTTGTTTCTGTTTGGAAGTTAGGGATTTTGATCTGGTTTGCTGGATTGATGATAAAATGAAGGTTTTGTCTGTGTTTGATAAGTATCTGAAAAGTAAGGGTTTTGATTTGATTTTGTTCATTTTGTGTTGAATTTAGGGCTTTTGATCTGGGATTGGCTGGTTTGCAATGGGTGAGGAGATATCAGATACGATGAATCTTGATTTGAATTTGGGACCTGGTCCTGAGGCAGGATCAGGGTCAGAACCGAGTGAAGCAATGAATTTGGATGAATGGATTGATGACCCTATTGCTAGAATTAGGGAAGCTGTTAGAATTAGTGGGGCGGATCGGCAGCGCTGGCGATGGAGACAAGTTCAGATTCCTCATGAAACAAATCCCCTTTCCGTGGAATTGAACCAGTTGATAGGAAATTCTGACAGTATGAGCACCTTACAAACTGGTGAAGGTAGTGTTGCTGCTGAAGAAAGAATAAATGAAGTGCCCAAAACATGTGAAAATAATGATGGATTTTTGGAAGATGAAATTTCTGAGAAAAAGAGTGATTTTGAAAAGGGAAATGACAGTGATGGCAGCTTCTTTGACTGTAATATTTGTTTGGATTTGGCTACAGATCCAGTCGTTACATGTTGTGGTCACTTGTTCTGTTGGCCATGCCTATACAAATGGTTACACGTGCATTCAGATGCAAAAGAATGCCCAGTTTGCAAGGGAGAGGTAACCATTAAGAATGTGACTCCTATTTATGGTCGTGGGAATAACTCCCGTGAACCAGAAGAGGATCCAAGTGTTGAGATCCCTGTTAGGCCTCAGGCAAGGCGAGTTGAGAGTTTGAGACAATCTATTCAGAGGAATTCTTTTACTTCACCCATGGAGGAAATGATTCGACGTTTGGGAGGCAGATTTGATTTGTCTCGGGATTTGAATCCAGTGCAGGATTCAAATGGAACTCGTGAATTGGGAGATAGGGCGTCCATCCTGAGTAGGATTATGACACTTAGGGGAATGCGTACGGAGCAAAATCCCATTGCACCTATCAGTGACATAATGGATTTAACACAGAGTGGCACAAGTAGCACTGATACAAGGCATTCCCGCCGATTTCATTCGCTGTTACTTCGAAGATCACAATCACATGCTCAAAGATCTTCAACCAACACTTCACATTCTTCTGCTTTCAATTCTACTGAAAGGTACGTTGAGGCATATTTTCGTAACCACCCTTTAGGAAGAAATCAGGAGCAGCCCCAACCTGTTGATGATAGAGATTCATTCTCAAGCATTGCAGCAGTCATACACTCTGAGTCTCAACCGGACACTGCGGTGGAAATTGATTCCATTCGCTCCCTTTCAACTTCTTCCAGAAGAAGAAATGATGCTGCAAGAGTCTCAGATGTGGACTCTGGGGATTCTCGTGCTCCTAGAAGAAGACGATTCAACTAGGAAGAGTTAATCTAATTATTATATGTCCTGGAAGTTGTTCATGGTATGCCAATGCATATATAAGTGCTACCTGCATTTCTAGTTCTTTCACTGTACAAAGTTTTCACCTCGTACCAAAGCTATTGACTTGCATGAGGTGATCATATGACTTCCACTCCTTTGCCGCTGGAAATATGTTCTTTGAGATACTGTTGTACTGCATTAAGGGGCTTGTGCTCTGAATTTGTATGGAAAGTTAAATTTATAGAGCAAGTAGGCAATTACCTTTCACTGTACAGAAAACTTTTCAAACTTCATAGTTGTGGAAAAATTGCGGAACTCTTGCATAACTTATACTTTAGCATGTTGTAAAATTGAATAAGTTAAATTTTTTTTGTTAATAAGGTTTTAGTTATAATTTCATTTATCTGCAAGTTAAATTCATGATAACAACTTCGAAATGTATAAGCAGCAATATATATATATATATATATATATATATTACTTCTTCTAACAAGCCATAGCTGAGCTTTGAATCTTTATTCAATAACAATGTGTTCTTTTGTTGAACTTTATTTGCCACCCGTCACGAAGACATCAAATGATATAGTCTTCCATCCTCCTGTTTCTGGGCTTTTTTAATTAGCAAGAATAAGTTGGCGTGAAAACAACATAATATTGAAGAAACTTTTTTTAAAAAATATTTTTTTATTTGATAATTACATGTGAAATAATAACATACAGAATGTAAAGTTTGTTTTTTAGGAAATATTATGAAATAATAACATACAGAATTTCAAAGTTTTTTGTGTCTACTTCATAAATGAAGTTAGTGACAGGGACTGTCCATTTTGCTTTTGTCCATTGGTTGACTGGTTGGTTATATAGTCCTCTTGTTTTGAGTGATACCTTTTTTCTAGTTGTACTAGACTTGTACTCTCTCTCTTTGTATATATATATATATATATAATTGAACCAACCAGTGTCGTTTTTAGCAAATAGTTACCTAATTTGTGTATAGGGATGTTAGTAGGATGGGAATTTCCTATATATATATATATATATATAAAGAAACAATATAGTGAATAATAAGAGAAACATAAAGGCAATCCTTACATAGAATCATATCGTTATATTATTTTTAGTGTACGACAAGCCTTTTAAAAAAAAAAACGAATTATAAAAGATAATGCAAGATGGGTGTACAATTGTAATTGTTGTGGTAAATTGGCTTTTGAAGCTGTTTAACACAAATCATTTTCGTAGGCTTTGATGTTTTCTGTTATCTATTAAGCCATAGATTCTATGCTTTCTTGAATGTGGATCCTTCTTTTAATATTATTGATAGTGGTTATGAAATTTTATAGTGATTATAACTATAGATACCCTTCATTTTTTTTCTCTGGTCCGTGCACCTTGATCACATGACATATTCGTATGAATTACTTTATCAATTTTTGAGCTGATGAAATTCAAGCTAAGTAGTTAACTTGCATGATGCTTTGTAAAAAAATTTATCATTTTTAAATTTGAATTAATACATTTCTACTTTTATCACATAAAATTCACATTTTTTTAAAAAAAATAATACTCCAACGTATCTGGAAAACTAAATAACGAAGTTAAAATCCAAATTGCCTCTGACTTGTCTACACTATTAGTCTGTTATAATAAGCGTACCTCTTGGAGGGGGGAAAATGGCTTTAGTTGCTACCATTACTAATAATTAAGATTTGACCGTTATCTTTCTGTATCTCTCCTCATGCTTGGTTCTGTATTTCCAGCCTAAAAATAATTTGTGGGAAAGGTTCTCTTAAAGCTTTGAGTATGCTGAAATAACCTGACAACTTGCTTGAGTATGTAGCGTTTTCTTATTCTGCAAAGTCTTATTTATTCTGTTCATAAATGAATAAATGACATACTATGGATAGATAGTGTCAGTTTAGAGATTATTTGTTGTCATGCAATGCTAAATATTTGTATAATTGTGTTGGCTATTTTGTTTTTATGTTATGAAGCAACATGTTTTGAGAATTACCGTGAACTTGATCTTTGACATGTTTTCATTGGTTTGATAACATTATTTAGCTCCTGATACTCTGACTCCTGCTGATGCCTATATTTAGTACCTTCTTCAAACATTTTTGCCTCTCTACAGCTTTTGTTTAATTTTTAGGATTTTATTACTTCAAGGCGTTGATATGCTTCTAGATGATTGTTGTGGATGTGGTCGGCTCATACACAATGGCTCCCCTCTGCTGGTTTAGAGCCTTAAGGAGAAAAAGATGGGCCCTTCACTTTGCTTGCGTTCTTCATCCCTTTTCACAAGTTCTTAGGGATCAAGTATTGCATGAAAAATGGGTTTTATAGAGTGAAGGATGCCTAGTCTACTAGGGGAAAAAAATTGCAAGAGATCTCTATAATGCTCGAATGTGGGTGTCTCGTTCTCATCAGTGTAATCGTTAATCGCCCATCTCTTCTGGATGTAGCATTTATGCAGCGTGAATCATGTATACATCTTTAATCAATTTACAAGGCACAAAATTTCTGCAAATTTATTTTAGTCTTGCGTTCTTTAGTACTTGATAGCGGAGGCAATTCATTCAGTAGCTTCTTCAGTGGACCTCTAGCAGGATCATGAATCATCCATGTAAATTTTGCAACGTATTTTAAAGGAAATTCACATAAAGGGCTTGATGTTATTGGATAGTCTGCAAGTTAGATGGTAGATAGTGTATTTAGACCATTTTTCCTTAAAAAGATTTAGATGGTATTTTTTTAATTTTCTTTTCGAGAGTTTTTTTTTTTTTTTTTAACTATTTGTTTGTTTAAAATGTGTTTAATTATTATATCAGCTATATTTAAAATAAAAATTATAGTTAGTAGGCTGTCAAATAGGAGTTGGTAAAAGCTATGATAGCTAAAATTTGAATGATCCTAGCAAGTGTATTAGTTATCAAGTAATTAAAAAATATCATTTTTATGAAAATTTAATAAAATAAATATTAAAACTATAATTAATCTTTGATTATTTAGGTAATCGAATTTAAAAAACAATTAAACAATGAAAATTTAAAATAAATAAACAATGAAAATTTAAAAACTAAAAGTGAATAAAATGAAAACAACCAACAATTAAAGTTGTAATAATCAAATTTAAAAACCTAAGATTATTGATTTATCTAACCACTCAAATGAATTTCAATTAATTAAATTTAACCAAAATAATTTATCATTTTCTTAAATTGAGATTTTTCCTAAATTTGTTTAATATTCTCACTCAATATATATTAATTTTACTCCTATCAACTAACTCTTAGATCTATTTATAAAGTTATCGAATTAGAAAACACATTAATCTCTGTGAAAAACTAATAAAATCAAATGAATCATGTATATATATTTTTATATATCATTCAATTCATACAATAAATTATTTAGTTAATTATGCAAAATCATTTCCCAATTCATTCTCATAAACCACATCAATCAAAAGATGATCAAACTTTTAATAGCATTAAACACAATAATTCATGAATAATGTGAAAATAAAACAATCTTAGATTAAATAAAATAAAAATTAATTCCTTGTTATGATAAACATTCTCATAACCTTACCTACAAGAAAATTAACTCAAGAAAAAAAGAAAGAAAACTAGAAAGTAGAAGGAAAAGAGATAGAATCAAGAGTTCCTTAGAAGAGAAGAATGTCTTTCAATTGAAGTTGGTTGCACTCCTTTTTTTTTTTTTTTTTACTAATTCACATTTCCTTTGGCCCTCTTACAAGAGAAAAGATTCCTATTTATAACAAAAAAATATCCCTTAAAAATCTTTTAAAAATCTCTAGAGAAATTGACTTGCTAATTGGCTTTGAAAATATCAAAAGAATATCTAAATCTATGGTAAATCTCCTATGCCAAATATCTTAAATAAGATAGAATCTTTTATAAAAATTAGACTGAAAAATTAACTCTTTACCTTCTTAAATTCGTCAACCTCGGATTGGCAAACTATACTCGCATCATATTACTGCAAATCTTTTGCTGCAAACTGAACTTCACATTTTTTTGCTTCAAAATTAAAGAATCTTGCAATTTGATATCTAATCTGATTTTCAATTTTAATGCACATGAAATATTAAATTTAAATTTCTTGAATATAAAATTTAATTAAAATTGAAAATCAAGTACCAAATAGGAAAAAATTCATCACAATTAAATATGCACTTTTTATATCTTATCAAGCTGTATTGATAAGCTTTGGATAATTACTTTTTTTTTTTGTTTGAGCAAGATTTAATTACCCTTTTAAAAAATATTCATACATCGGGCCTCAGCTTGAAATTTAATTTGTGATTATTTTTATTAATCCAATTGCAAGACACATATTTGATAAAAAGAAAATGTCAATATGCCATATTATTTCATTCTTTTTTAAAAGAAAAATAAAAAATTGAGTATCTTTTATATGTAATAATATAATATATTTTTATTTTTATTATGTAGCAAGTAATTTAATAATTTAGTTTATTTAATTAATCCAAAAATGATATAAAAAAATTTAACAATATAAGAAATTTTTTATGTAAAAATAATTAAAAAAATTTTACAATATAGAAATATTTTCATGTAAAAAAAATGCAAAAAGTTCAATAATATAAGAATTTCTTCATGTTAATCATTTTTAGGGCTTTAAAATAATAAGTATTTAGTTTTCTATATAGTAAGAAAAATTTAAAAACTAAGAGAAAAAAAGTCAATAACGAATAAAATTACAGTTTTTTATTTTTTATCAAAATAATTGTATATTATTATTTTTAAAATTTATTATATTAATTAATTATACCTTTTTATTTTTACTATTTTATTTACTTGAAAGTTTTAATTAGATAACATTTTTTATAAAATAATAGTATATTATAAATAATTATAATTGTAATTATTGGTATATTAATTGTTCCATCAATAATTATTATTTAATAAAAATATTAAATTTATTTAAATTTTATTGTTATAATTATATTAAATACTGCACATATTCACAACTAGTGATGATAACAAAATTGAGCTAATAATTTAAGTTTTATTGATCATTTGTTTACATTAAGATTAATAATAACCATCATTTTATCAAACAACAGCAATCACCGATGATGGGTAATTATTTTTGTTTACAGGTTATATTGAATGATCTCTTTCCATTTTGCATCCGTGCCTCAAACTTGAAGAATTTAGCATCTAAGAGCTGCTCAAACTGCCAATTATAATGCTCCTACTTATGGCAGCCACTCACTGTGTCATGGTGTCACTTTCTTCCTTCTAAATATTTCGAATTAGAGATAGGCATGATCTAGATATACCAAATCGGATCAATTTATCGCACTGAAAATATTTAAAATTAAAAAAAATATATCGATTATTAATCTTTATTCAATTCATTAGTCTATATATATATATATATATATAGAGAGAGAGAGAGAGAGAGAGAGAGAGAGAGAATCGACTTTTTTTGTAAATTTAATTTTAAAAAAGATTTAAATTTGAATATTCAGATTAGATTAGATTGATTTATTGGTCTCGAACATTCAAAACTAAATCAAATAAAAAATCAATTAAATCTGAAATAAATATTTTCTTATTCTAGTTCAATATTGATTCTTTTATTTTTTAAATAATTGATTTTTAATTTAATTTTAAATAATTGTAAATAATTGGTTAAAAATCGGACTTCATCAGTCCAATAGACTAAAAAGGGTTAAAACAAAAACATAATAGCTAAATGGATATTTTGAGGAAGAAAAAGTTGGGCCTACTAAGAAGTTTGAGGGTCTTAGGTTTAGGTTCTATTTAGGTTTTGTCTTTTTTTTTTTTCTTGAAATGCATTTTTTTTAGAGAGAGAGAATTTACCATTAAATTACTTTTTAGTAGTTAGGTTTTGGCCTCATATGTTTATATGGTATCAAAGTCTGGTTTATTTATTTTTTCAGGAGGTGAATAGTATGTATGATTGGAGGCTGGCGGCACTCACCCAACTATAGAAACTTCCACTGTAAGTCCAACTATGTCTTCTGATACAACTTCATCTTCATAAACCACTTCCGTTGTATCTTTAACCATTACTATTCCTCCACCACCAACCTTTAGGAGATCAATTTCCTCTATAATAGATTATTTATATGAGTTAAGCTATATCCCTGACAACCAAAAAATCCAAGACACTAATATCCCTTTTCTCAACCCTTATGATGCCTTCCAGAAAAACAAAAATTCATGGATAAGGTCTATCAGAACTCTGATTAGACAATCTCCTAAGTTTGTAAAGGAGTTTGTCCAATCCTCTAACTTCAACCAATGTCCTATTCAAGCAACTGAAAAGGAGCAATTCATAACCTTAGAAATACCCCCATAGTTCATCCAACAATGGATAAGCCAAGGATATACACATCTTCACTTTGGTGCTATCAGAATTGATGTCAACTAGCATGGCAAAAAAGGATTGGTTGTCTTTGCCAGGATAGCTCTTATGGACAATCAATATTTGTAGTACCAGCATGTCGTTATAGGCACAATAGAGACTTCGTTAAATGCGGGATCCATCATGTTCAAGTTTTATCCCAACTTTAACTTGTCTTTACAAGATCTGCATGTCCTAAATGCGATTAAGGTCCAGTTCCATATTGTTGGAGCTCCGCAAGTTGCTTCTGCCACAACAACTAATCTCCATTATCAAATGATATTCTAAATCTAGAACCATGCGATAGATCTATCCCTATCACATGAAAATGATGCTCTGCTAATCATGGCAAACACTCAAAATGTCTCGACCTGCATCCACATTCCTAGGTAGATTACTAGGGATGAGTTGCTCAAGCTTCTTTTGGAGAAATGGGTAACCAATTATGAAAAGTTGCATGAAAGTGCTCAGCCAGTTCAGTTCTCAGAACCAGTCTATTATAAAAGGGTAGATGGCACAGTAGAAACAAGGTTTGAAAAATCCTTACCTTTAGGAGAAGGAACTATTTTCACCACACAGTTCATGATGACTCCTCATGAACTAGAAAAAGGTATGCCTATTGTTTATTTTAAGAATGATGGGACTCCTATTTACCTTTTTAAAAGGGATGGTCACTGTTTCTTTGACAAATGTGATTGTGACGATTGCCTCTATGATTAGGAGGATGTTAAAGAAAAAAATGGAAGAAAGAAGCAGGGCAAGTGCTCAAAAAGAAACTTACGAAAAAGATTTGATGATGGAGATCCAACGGTAGGAACCTTTAGGTAAATACGATTATGTGGTCAAATATGGTCCAGATTTGATTAAGACCTTACCTCCATCCTCTACCATACCACCATCTCCTTTCAAGACTCCACCTAAAGCTTCTCCTCTCCCATGTTACAAATAGTCCCTAAAATGGATTTAAAAAGAGTCCCTTTTATCCAAACACCAGATACCTGGCCCTTTTCCTCGGATATGTATGTATCAACCTTCTTTTATTGAAGAATATTTTCTTCCCTTACCAGACCAAACAAATCTCAACACTCATATAAGGACCATGATGCACATCAAGAATCCTATTGAAGTTAATTCTAAAGGACAACCGCTGAGCATAACCCTAACTGAGGCAGTTGTAAACTGGCAGTCTAGTAACGCTTAAGTCCAAAATAGGATCCACTGAAACGTTGAGTCAAAGGTTGATAAGGTTTCCTTGCAAGTATAGAAGGTAGATAATAAACTTTCAGAACCTCAAAAAGATGTTTATGAGTTAATGATTCAACTACAGATGCAACTTGAAGAAAAGTATAAAGAGGTGATGAGACTCGTCGATCAACGAGCTCAGACAGAGGAGATTCGAAGGAAGGAAATAGAAATTCAAAAGCCAAAGGATCAGCTGGAGAGAATTGAAAAAGATTTTCAAGCTTCCCAATCCATGCCTAGACATCGAATCCCATATCCTTTTGAAATTCTTATCCCTCAAGCTTATCTAATAAAACCTCTAGTTCTTAGAATACCAACCACTTTTAAACAAGAACTCCTTGGCCTTTCCATTGGCCTTTTCCACAAAAATATGAGCTGGAAAATTTTCAGCAACCCCAGATACATCAATGAACACAGCCACCTCTACAGAATCAGTACAGAAACTAAGCCCACAAAAATCACCAAAACCTCCTAAAACACACATGATGAACCCTATTGTCTCATACCTAGACAAAGCTACCACCTCTATCCCATCTTTTTCAATGGTTAACTCAAAATCAGAACAATCTCTCTCCCAGTCTGATTCAGAAACATCTAATTCCTTCTCTGAAGAAGATTTGGCTCTATAACAGTTTATGGTTGGACCAAACACTTAGGAGTCCACTACCAACCTAGCTTATACTGTAGATCTTTCAGATGAAATGGATACTACAATGGCTCCACAAGATAGACAACCCTATCATAATGAAGGCCCTTGGTTCACTCTGGATACCATTAGTCCATATCTCTATAGGGATCATTTTCAGGAGTTTCGAGCCTGGAATGCACACAGATGAAAAAGCCAAGGGTAGAAATCTGTCAAGTCTTTAAAGAATTTGTTACTAGGATTATAGGACAGATGCAAGATTGGTATGCAGCTCTTGAGGAATATTCCAAACTGCGGTTAGTTCAAAGTCTAGGAGCAGCAGAATTCTTGGGGTTGTTTTATGCTGAGTTTGTAGGGAAGCCCCATGAAGCTATGGATATCATAAGGAGAGAATATTTCAACATAAAGTGTTATTCTTTAGTAAAAAAAGGATTTAGATATACATTATCAGCGAATGTCTAAAAGATACTATTAGTTAGGTGGTTAGGCAAGTCCAAATTTGAAGGATGCATTTATCACCTTTCTCCTAGAAATTTTGTCCACCTCTATGCACTAGATCACTAGGCAAAAGGAAAAGTTTGTCAATGATCTAACCTTTGGTGAAATGTACAAACTAATGATCCTAGATTTAGAGAAGCTCTGCAGTGAATGAAAAGTAATCACCCAGATGCTTGACCGTCAAAAAAATCCTTCATTAAAGAAGTCTTGCAAGAGAACTAATCTCTTGATCAAATGCATAGGAGATGAAAAGGATTGTTTCTATTCGTCAAAGAAAAAGAAGCATTATTTCAAGATTAAATGCTCCAAGGAAGGCCTTAAAAAGAAGTGGAAGTTTTTTAGGAGAAACAAGTACAGACGACACAGGAAGTCCAACAGATGTTATTTGTACGATAAA
This sequence comes from Omphalea diandra, assembly GCA_949677035.1. Lineage (NCBI taxonomy): Eukaryota > Viridiplantae > Streptophyta > Magnoliopsida > Malpighiales > Euphorbiaceae > Omphalea > Omphalea diandra. The sequence continues at coordinate 17,697 of CATIWR010404980.1, forward strand.
AGGGGGCACTTCTCAAAAAAATTGCCCAAACAAACCAAGGCAAACATCTCGAATGATTAAACAAATTCAAATATCTACTAAGATCAATTTAGAAAATGCAGATGTTGATTCTCTATTCTCAGTAGAAGACGAAGCTTTTCTATATACTGTTTTTGCCATTCAAGAACAGACTTCATCTGATGAAGAAGATAGCTATACAAGCTTCCTAGCAGCAATGCTATTGTTCCTCTGGCCTGTCTTTAAGAAAAGGCTGAATTAGAAACTCATCTTGTTCCTTTGGCCTTTGTCCAAATCCTGCTAGAAAAATATGCAAAGCCTATCAAAGTTGTAGCCTTTATTGATACAGGTGCTCATTTGTCCATGATGAATATAAAGGTTCTTTTATCCCGGCACTGGAAGCCCTACAAGAAGTATTTTTTAGCTGCAAATGGTGAAGTCTTCCATACAAGCCTTATAACCATAAAGCCCATTACTGTATAATTCTTCCCATGATGTAAAATCCACTCCAGATTCTTGGGCTCCTCTCTACCCAACAAGGACTTAGTGGTTGGCTTTGATTTCTATTGGAAATTAGCTAAGATTAGTGTTTTACCTATGGGCCTGAAGTTAAAGGGTACTTCCAACCCTTTACCACTGTCTCTTCCCTTTTTTCAACTAGTTCTCTTTCAGCCCAGTTAACACCCACTATCTCCAATATTATCCAAGACCTACAAGCCCATTGTTTTGCAAACAACCATACAACCTTTATAGCTAAAAATCCAAATCCTCTTTGGAAGGATCCAAATTTCTTCATAAGTTTGCCTTTCAAACTTAATGAGGACATTAATCCTACTTAGGCCACCCATCCTGGTACGAATCCAACAAAGCTGACTTTGGCCTATAAAGAATGTACTGAACTCTTCGCCCAAGGGCTTATTAAGCCCACTGACTCTGATTGGCTAGTCAGGCCTTTTATGTAAATAAGAGATCAAAACAAGCCTGTGGCAAGAAACGGCTTGTCATAGACTATCAGCCACTAAACCATTTCCTCAGAGATGACAAATTACCTTTACCCAAGATTTCTTCACTATTTGTTTATTTGTCGCAAGGTAAAGTCTTTTTAAAGTTTGATCTCAAGGTAGGCTTTTGGCAATTGGGAATCTAGTTGGAAGATAAACCCAAGACAACTTTCTGCCTTCCTAATAGACATTATCAGTGGACTGTTATGCCTTTCGAACTAAAAGTGGCACCATCCCTCTTTCAGAAAAGCAATGATTAAGATCTATGAACCAATACTCCACAATGCTTTAATTTATATTGATAACATTCTATTATTTTCTTCAAATCTTGAATCTCATCAACAGATCTTACAACAATTTACAGATCTAACAAGAAAATATGTGATAATGCTTTCTCATTCAAAGATGTAGATCGCCAAAATAGAAATTGAGTTTCTTGGAATGGAGTTTGAAAATGGACAATACAAACCTGGACCACACATAGCAACTGAGCTGTTAAAGTTTCCAGACCATGATTTTTCTAAAAAGCAGGTCCAATAGTTTTTGGGGATCACAAATAACCTCAGAGTCTTTGTCCCCTAATTCACTCATCATGCACGTCCTCTTCAACAACTTTTGAAAAAAGAGCCACCTCAGTGGAGTCCGTGTCACACAAGGCTGTAAAAGTCTTAAAGCAAATCATGTAGGATCTTTTACCTCTCTAGATTCTCTCTACAGGAAAAAGGATCATGTAGGCAGATGCCAATGATAATTTTTGGGGGACCATTCTATTAGAAGACAAAGAAGGGAAAAAGCGCATGTATGCACATGCAAGTGGAGCTTTTAGTGACTCAGAAAAAAATTATCACTCCACTTTCAAAGAGATCCTGGCTGTAAAAAATGGAATTAATAAATTTGAATTTCATTTAATTGGTCATCATTTTACTGTCCTTATGGACTGTTCATCATTTCCATGCATGCTAGAGTTCAAAGGCAAGACTATTCCTCATCCCCAATTGCTTCGGTGGAAAGACTGGTTTAGTAGGTACAACTTTGATGTTCAACATATAAAAGGGAATACTAATCTTATTCTAGACTTACCATCCAGACCTCAATTTATCTCCTTGATTGCTAAAGACACTACTTTCCTTTTGTTTCTCATGGTAACCTTCTCTGCCTCCTCAAGCAATCCTCAAAATCCAACTTCAGGTCCTCTCCATAAGGATTTTCTCAAGGAAGGATTACCCTAAAAAATCCAGCTACCCATTAGCCACACTAAGATTTCAAAGATAGCAATGGAGTAGCTATTTGCATACCAAACTGCTCTCCTCCGAACTTGTTAGCCGATTTTAATGGAAATCTTGGGATTCCATCGCTCTTATCCTTTCCCTAAAGTTTATACCTTCATGGACTTTACTACTGCTAATAAAAGAGGATGGACATGGCCCAATGAGTTACTAACATTCATATGGTATTTCTGCCACCTTTATATGATTGCCGTAGAAGTACGTCCATACCATTTTTTTGTCTTACCTTATAGAAATACGCAGGGGTACTAGATAGAATCCTCATCTTATGACATTTTTGGAATGGTTTCAACCCTTATCTCGATGGATCAATTCTCTTAAGTCAAGATGTCAGTCTTGTGAGCCTCAAACAACTCTCTAAAAGAGAATTGTATACACTTTCCATAGACCCTGATTCGTTGGACCATCAGGAATGACTCCGAGACTAATGGCCTATTTCTACATCTATAAATAGCAACAATTCTCCCTTTGGACAGACACTCTTGATCATTATAAGGAATTTAAAGAATTTCAGAGGTATATGTGTGGGCAAAACAGAATAGTTCCAAAAGAAATACGGCCAACTTTACCTGAGGATGCCCCTTGGGATGTCTTACCTATAGGATATCAACGAAGCCTCAAAAATGCCAACAATAAATGGGGACACTTGCCTAATTATTCCTGTCTCAGAGATTATTTGACTGGAGAAAAGTATATTCCAGAGCCAGACTCATAAGACCCTTATGAGGCTTATGATTACTACATGAAATTTCACTATTCTGATGATAAAGTGGAAAAAATTGAGGCCCACAGAAGAAATGAAGATTTTGAGAATATGAATCTCTCTCCCTCACATGAACCAATAATAAAGTAGAGTTTGACATGTTTGTCCTGTCCTGTAATATAAAGTGAAGTATAATAGTTTGAATAATTGTCTTCTAAAGTTAAAAGTGTGTCCCACTTTTACTTTAGAAATGTGAGTCTTTTTTGTTTTTTTTTTTTTGTGCTTTCCAGATCGACAAAGATTCAATCTTATCTCCTCCCTTCTCTATATAAGGGGAGTCTTTCTCTTGTATCATACAAAACCCATTTGGAAAAAAAAAATTAAACTTGTCTTGTGTGAAATAAAACCATGAGTTTCTAAATCTCTCTAGCCAAAAGCCAACATGATTACTGCTCTCATCCTTCTAATATCTTAAGATTCAATAAGTTATTGTTCATATTTTCCATGGGTAGTCTACTAAGAGGACTATGGAGCTAGCGTGAGTAATATGCAAAGAGGACAGTGGCATTTGTGTTGTTGCCGATATTTGCCATAGTCATAACTGCATATTCTTCATGACAAGGCTTGTTATTCTATTGTTATTGTTCATAGTCATACTTATATACTGCTCATGTATCATAAATATTTTAGAAAATGGCTTTTTACTTTTGTAAAAAATATTACTTGTTGACTCTTAATAAGTTATCTTATCATAATTGAACAAGTTGAATAGTCAAAATTAGATGTGTATTTGTTTTGGTTTTGTAATTTTTTATATGTAAACATATTAAAAATAATATTTCTCAAAAAAAGTTGCCATTTTTTAATTAACTTCTTTGAAATCATTTACTTTAGTTAACTTAAAAAAGCATGACAAAAGTTTAAATACCAATTGTTGATAAATATACTCTTATGTTATTGCTTAGTTCTTCCATCGTTCATATATATGTCTCACTTTCCAAGTTTCATTGGGGCATAAAACTAAAGTCTATCCCTTCAATGTGGATTTTCAGTGATAGTGATTAAGTTTATCAAGTTTGGACGATTCTCAGTTGTTCATTACTATGAAAAGATAAGGTCTATCCCTTGCAATCAATTGATTCCTTTTTTTTTTTTTTTCTTTTTATAGACCAAAAATGAAAGGAAAAGGGGGAAAAAACAGAAGCTAAATATGAAAACCCTTATAAATTATTAATGTATCATGAATAATATAATCACAATCATACAAAAAAAAAAAAAAACTTTTTAGGGTTTTTTGCCCCTGGCTTTGCCAGCATAACACAGCATCCCAGGATGAGAAAAGGGACATTGGATGATAAATGATGATGGTAATAATAATAATGGTGATATGATGATAATAATGGTGTTGATTATGATAATGAAAGAAAGCATGACAAAGTCCTAATAATTATGTCTGAGAGGAAACAAAGATGCTTCCATTTCCAGGGTTGCACGCTCCATTCCTGTCTTTTGGTTCTCATCTTTGTAATCATAAAACCACTATTTTGACTTACTTCATTTACCTTTTAGCTTAGGTTTGAGGCACTCTTCTATCATATCTATAGGCATGGCCTTTCGCCTCATTAGAGCTTTTAACTTTTTTGGTCATTATTGTTTTCACTTTTTTAATTTCTTATGGATAAATAGTACTTTTATATAAATTTAAATATATATAATTGTCAATTGAGAAATTGTATGGTCTTTAGAGCATTTGATATTAACATATCTATCAGTCCAATCATTTCATTATCCTTGACTAGCTATGAGACATTGAAGAAATTTCTTTACAAGAGAAGTGGGAAAGGGAGAACTAATTTTTCTTTCTAACTTGTGTCTATTAAATTAAAATTCGTTAATACAGTCCATTTAATAAATATTAGACTATACTGAAATTGCTATATGGCGATATATATATATATATATATATATATATATATATATATATTATAGATCCTCTTTTTTTTTTAATTATAATTTTATTTAGAGTTAAAATTTTGAATACTCTAAATTTTAAATTAAGGTAACCTATTATGTTAGAATAATCACCGTCCTCCATTTTAAATAAATGGTAGAGATTTTATTTAAAAAATTAGAATTGAATTTTCAAAAAAATTAATGGTTAATTATATGCTTAATGTAAAGATCTTTTGTTTTGAATTGAAAAGCTAAAACTATTCAAATATAATAAATCATATTGAATCAAATATAAGAGATATTAATCTAAAAAATTAACACCATATTGAATTTAAATAAAATTTTCATTCAAATTGTTATCTATTCAAATGAAACATACAAGGATGTCAAAGTTGGAATTCATCGATGAAATATCATCTAATAGAGTAATCATTATTGAGAATTGATATATCTCACATATATTGATTACATTTTTATAAGTTTGACCCTTGATTTACAACAAACGTACACATCCAAATCATTAATAATTGAGCCTAAACATCAAATAACTTGATACAGTTTATCATATTAATAATTGAACCTAAACATCAAATTCAAATAACTTGGTACAGTTTATTATTTTTTTAATAAAGGATAAAATAAGTTCAATCATTTGAAGAGGGAATAACGGACATGATATTTATGACCGAAGACCCTTATAAGCTTTGGTATGATTAACAATCGGAGGCAAGAAAATGATTATGTTTTAGTACAGCTAAGTAACTGTTTTGTGCCCCATTATTTTCAGTCCTATTTCACATTTATTTAGATAATAATGATAGCCACATCTCAAGGTTTTATAGATAGAAATTAATATATTATTCATGATAGAAGAGGAGAAAACATATGTTATATTTATAAAATAAAATAATATATTTTTAATACTAAAATAATAGCCTATAAGCAAACAATTACCTTTTTTTTTTTTTTTTAATGTAAGTCAATTATACGTTTATCTGAACCGTATTGCTAATGATACCTTTTATGCTTTAAAAACCACAACTAGTAAATTCTAATTTAACCTTCTGCAAATTGGTTTCTAAGCTTAAGTAGTTTATTTATGGTAAGTATCATTTTAAAGAAAAAATATGAAATAGCATAAAGTGATTTAACAATTTTTTTATTTGATCTCTAAAATTTAATTCATATCACTTTAACATCAATGATTTAAACCATTAATTGCAGGATGAGTAAAATAATTAACATTATTAATTATGACGACGTGGTATCTTTTATTATTTTTAAAAAAGGTAAATGTAAGTCCCACCGAATGTCATATCATATTTAAAAAGAAAAATTTAAATCCAACTAACCCTTTATTCCTTAACTCTTCTCTCACATTCCTTCATTTTTGTCCTCGTCACCTCTTTCTCCTTCACTTTATCGTCACTTTTTCACTATCAACACTGTTTAAGACAAGGTCGAGTGAAAAAAAACCCACATCAGCATTGGCACTATTAGCCACATTGGCCACATTGACCACAACATGACCATCTTACACGATGAAAACTACAACATCATTTATGTTATTACACTATAATAATGTAATCAATAATTCATTGATAAATTAGATAAAAAAATATTATTCATCGTTAGATTAAATATAATTAAATATTATTAGACTAAATGAAAGTTATTATTCAGTATTATATTGAACCATGTTATTTAACATCATTATATAAGTCATTATAGAATCCACATCCCTACTCTTACCCTTACCATACCTTTAGTGCACATGAAAATTTCGACACTGTCCCTGAAGAAATCAACAAATCCAAGAACATATCTTTCTAGTGAAACAAGCCAATTTTTTTAATATGGTTATTTCATGACTAAATAGGTAGACAATCAGGAGGTTTTACAATTTAAGGAATTGGAGGTTTGTGAATTGCTATCTTCTTGTGAGTTTTCTAGTGATGATATGTCCATCATTTCTAGGTTTTTGCTTTTAACTTTGATGGCAGACCTAGAGTTGAGCACAAAAAAATCAATTAGTTTGAAGAACATTAGGAATAGAACTATGACTAGAGTTGAGATGCTTCAAAATATTTTGGATGGGGATTGAGTTCATAGAGTTATATCCAAGAAGCATGGATGGGTTTTGTTAAGGTTTATGATGGGTTTTAAAGCCCTAATTCTACTGATTATTTGTTTGGTAATATCTACATTAATTTGAATGAAGAGCTCAAAGTATTGTTGTGGGTGGCAAGTTTGATTTGATTTCGAAAAAAAATTAGGCTTTTTTTTTTTTTGCATTATATTGGTAAAGAAAATCATACATTTTGTAATGAAAATTTCAACCTGAATCATTATTTGAAGAGAAAGCAAGCGAAGAATTATACTAGACTTAGAATAAAGGTACGATGAAGATTCTCCAAGGTGGAGATGCAAATGGGACAAAGAGAGGATGAAATTTAATAGCAAATAAAAGAGAAACTGAATAGTAAAGGGTTTAATTATAATGAAGTTAACTATTTTGATGTTGAAAGTGTTGGAATTTTTTGTGTGGGCTAATATTAATTATAAGTTTGTTTTAATTATTTATAAAATGGACTGAATAACATAATTTATTAATTAGTGGGTAAGCCTAATTGAAATAGTGATCAATTGAGTTATAGGCTTGTGACACATTTAGTGGGCCGATATGAAAGACAGTCAGTGTAGGCCTATTTTAACATGGACCTGTGATGAGTGGACCTATTAAAATCTATTATAAATAGGCTAAGTCCCCTCTCCTGCCTTCATAACTCAAAAACCCCAGTTGTTACACTCATTGTAGTCATCTTGTGAGAAGGTCATGGAGAGGAAGACTTAACTCTCTTTTTCAACCCTTCTGACCTATTATCCCAGTGTTCAATTTTCAGTGATCGTAATTATGGCGCAGAACAATTTAGGATCCAACGCACAAACAAGTACGCAATTTATTTCCGCTTAACTATTAAATTGGTGTTCTAAATTTATGTACTAGATCCAAAAATTATTATATGTGGTATCAGAGCCTGGAATTGTACATGATTTAGAACCCTAAATATTTTGTATTGATAATAACAAAAAAAAGTATTATTTTGATAATCGATGTTGCTGTATCAATTTACTATCCGTATTAAGTTATTCGCTTAGCTTGGACGGTTGGTGAGGCGTGGAGAGTTTGATATGTCACGGGTTTGAAACCCGTTTTTGCCGAAGTTTTTCTTTTCAACAAATATTTTTTTTCTTTTCTCTTACCTTCTCTTTCTACAATCCCATTCCCAAAATCGCCAACCCAATGCGCAAACAGTGACCTACTCCTTGGCTGGACTCCGTCTTTATTGCCAACTCCACACCAACAACTCTTTCCTTGTTTTATGTCGTCGGAACCCTAGCGAGAAGGATAGGCCCCATCTTTGCATTCTTCTTTCCGCTAGGGTTTCAAGTCCGACATAAATGCTAAAAACGACGGTGAAGAAATCCATGTTTGATCTGTGGCGGCCGATTCTTTGATTTGCATTGTTGCTTTGTGATTTTGATGACTGTATGATTTTGGTCGGTGAAGAAGTCCATGTTCGATCCAAGATCGGTTTCCTGTGATAAAAAAAAAAAAGGGGAAGGGAGAAGGATGCGTGTCGTGGGTCTCGAACCCACGACCGCAGAGCTTAGAGCCTGAAGCATTACCATCTAAGCTAAGTAATTTAACTATTATTTCCTTATGCGTGGAAATATTTAGATAGGCATGCTTATATTCATGTAAATCATGATACATTTTAATTTGATTTTAATAATTATTAATATATATACATGATTATTTTCTCATATATGTGCAAAACAAATATATATTATCTATTTATTTAATTTTATCATAAGGTCAATTTCACTAAATAATAAATAGACAATCAGTTATATATATATATATATATATATATATATATATATATATATATATATATATATATATATATATATGTGTGTCTATATATAATATAGTGTTATAGAGAGTTTTTGAAAAGTTAATATATAGATAAAATATATTTGTTTTTCACATATATGAGAAAATAATCATGTGCTTACAATTAAGGTATATTTTGTTTGGTACCTTGTGTATTTTTTTTTTTTTGAAATATATATTTGTGTTTAGTATGTATTTTAATTAGGCTATTAT
>CATIWR010405034.1:0-33007 GCA_949677035.1 Omphalea diandra
TTCTTTTTGTTTTCTCGAAGCCTTTGCTCATCATCTGGGTCATTATACCCATTTTCAACTAGCTCCCACAATTCTTGAGACATAAACAAAGTGTGCATTTTTATGCTCCAAAATTCGTAGCTCTCACCCTTGAAGAGAGGAATTAAGGGTTGGGTTGAAGTTGCAGTGTCGTTTACTGCCATTTGAAAGGTTTGCATGAACCACTTTTCTTTCCCCTTTTGCTGCCCTTTCACTTTTTAATTCACTCTCTCACTCTCCCAAATAATGGCTCTGACACCAAAAATATGTTAGCTAATTAAGGTAATGAAAGAGACCAAAAAAACAGATGACTAGTGGAGCTTTTTTATATGTATTAACGAAGAAAGAAACAGAGCCTTTTATAGGCAATTACATAACAAACTCATGAAAGATAATGGGGCTAAAATATCTGCAAATGATAAAAGTTTGATTTACCACTACTAACAGTAACATAAAATTAGGAACTAACTTTGACCACTAATTAAAGCCCCCCTAACACAATTTTGAATCAAATCTTAACACAGGAAACCTAATACTTAGGAGCAAGAACAATGGGACTATGGTTTGGTCATCAAACTTGACCAGAACGGCCCGGAGCCCAGTAATGCAGCTCTTGGATTCAGGCAATCTTGTCTTAAGAGATGAAAATGATGGCGATTCAGGAACCTACTTGTGGCAGAGTTTTGATTATCCAACTGATACTTTGCTGTCAGGAATGGACCAGGAACTAAACCTGAACACAGGACTTGATCGTCCCCTCGCCGCGTGGAAAAGCGGGGATGACCCATCACCAGGAGACTTCTATTGGAGGATACTAACATATAACAACCCGGAATCAACCATTTGGAAAGGCTCGGCAATTTACTTTCGAACTGGCCCATGGAATGGTATAATATACAGCGGTACAATTTAGTTGAAGCATAACCAGTTTTTCGATTATAAGTTTGTTCAAAATGACGAGGAGATCTTTGTTTCAAATGACTAGGAGATCTTTGTTCGAAATGACGACGTGATCTACTACATATTCTACTCAAAAAGGAAGTCTGTAACTTCAAGACTGGTTATGAACCAAACCAACAACAGGCGCGAACGCTGCATGTGGGATGAAGCATTTCAATCCTGGAGTCTGTATTCATATCTGCCATCAGATTACTGTGACACGTACTCCCTTTGTGGTGCTTATGGAAACTGTATCATTATTGAGAACCCAGTCTGTCAATGTTTGAAGAGTTCAATCCAAAATCGCCCGAAAATTGAAATTCAGGGCATTGGTCTCAAGGGTGTAGACGCAACCAGTCGTTGAACTGCCAGAGTGATGGATTTCTCACATTCACAAGGTTGAAACTGCTGGATACTACATATTCCTGGGTCAATGAAAGCATGAACGTTGAACAGTGCAGGGCTAAATGCTTACAAAATTGTTCTTGCGCTGCATATACTGGCTATGATATTAGGAACGTAGGCACTGGTTGCGCACTTTGGTTTAATGATTTTATTGATATCAGAGAAGTTTCCATTGGCGGACAGAACCTGTACATTCGGATGTCAGCATCTGAATTAGGTATATATTCTTTTTAACTCTTTTTTCCCATTTTGCATGTTTTTTGGAACTATTCTATTGTATTCATTTTATCCTGTCAAATTTGATCATATGGTATTTGTTTATCCCTTTGTTTGAAAGCTGACCTTGAGGATGAGAAAGATAAACCCCACAAGAAGATAATGGTGATAATGATCATCCTTACCTTTGCAGTGATTTTTGGAATTCTAGTTCTGAGTTACCATTTCTGCAATAGCAGAACAAAACCAAGAGTTAAAAATATTGTTAATGGGAAGCTGAGCTGCCTCTGTAGAAGATATAAAGCTAATGTTCTTGAATTGGAACCCCTTTCAATTTAATTTAATGCTGATCACATCTACCTATGTCTCATATATTAATGAAATTGACCATAGCAATGAAGGCTCATAGGAAGAATTGGACCTGCCATTGTTTAAGCTTGGCACTATATCACATGCCACCAACAAATTTGCCTTCAACAATAAGCTAGGAGAAGGTGGTTTTGGACCTGTGTACAAGGTAATTGATTAAGCCTTTGAAATGCTAGCAAAATGACCATAAGAACATAAAATTTCATCTATTTTGGGTTTGTGATTGGTGAATTTTTCCAGGGAACATTGCTAGATGACAAGGAGATTGTTGTTAAAAGGCTATCAAGCAACTCCGGACAAGGATTAACAGAGTTCAAAAAAAATTGATTGCAAACCTTCAGCATCGAAATCTTGTAATGCTACTCGGCTGTTGCATTCAAGGAGATGAGAGGATGCTAATTGATGAATACATGCCAAACAGGAGTCTGTACTCCTTCATTTTTGGTATCTTACCTAATAAACTCGTTTGTTGATTCTAAACTACTTGCTCGGGTTTAAGTTTCACTAATGAAATTTGGCAGATCAAACTAGAGGCAGACAGTTAGATTGGTCCAAGCGTTTCAACATTTTATGTGGGAATGCAAGGGGATTATTGTGTCTTCATCAAGATCCGAGACTGAGGATCATACACAGGGATCTCAAAGCAAGTGATGCATTATTTGACAAAGAGATGAACCCAAAAATTTCAGACTTTGGCATGGCTAAAACTTTTGGGGCAGACCAAACTGAAGGAAACACAAAAAGAGTGGTTGGAACATAGTAAGTGCATGCATGCTACTTTCTGCTTAATAAAAAGTTGATATCATTCAATTTGGTCTCTAAACTTGTACTAATTGTTTCGTAATGGTTATATGCCACCAGAATATGCAACAGATGGGTTACTCTCAGTGAAGTGGGATGTTTTTAGTTTTGGTATATTAATGCTGGAGATAATAAGTGGAAAAAAAAGCCGTGAATTTTATCGCCCAAACCATACTCTTAACCGAATTCGATATGTCAGTGTTCAAAGCTAACGTTCAAATTTGTTTGGTTTTTCATTTCTTAAATATAGAAAGGCTATGCATGTTCCAATATATAAGAGTTTTGGTATATGTTTCAGGCATGGAGATTGTGGAAAGAAGGAAATTCTTTGGAATTGGTTGTTCCATTTTTAATTGAGTCATGCCATGAATCAGAAGTGAAGTGATGTATCCATATTAGCCTGTTATGCTCGCAACATTCATGCAGAGGACAGGCCAAGCATGCCATCTGTGGTTTTAATGTTAGGTAGTGAAACTACTGCATTCCCTCAACCTAAAGAACCTGGTTTTTTCAAGGGACAAAGATCCACTCGAAGTAGAATCTTCATCAGGCAAGCCAATATTATCTTCAACCAACGAAATTAGCTTCTCATTGTTGGAGGCTCGATAACTGCTAGAAAAATGACCGTGTAGAAAGATAAAAGTTTGTCTATTTCGAATTTGTGAATTGTGATTTTGCAGAGAACATTGCTAGATGGGCAAGAGATTGCTGTCTTGCTGTTACAAGGCCGCCAAGTAACTCAGGACAAGGTTTACCAGATTTCAAAATTAAAGTTAAATCAATTGCAAAATTTCACTATCGAAAAGCTCTTTTTAATTTGGTTCAGTTTAAAATAGTTCAATAAAATAAAAGTAAAATGTATAAACCACAAAAATTTACATGTCACAACCTTGACGTCAGTAGCTAAAGTTGTCATTCATCCTCATTAGACGTGGCAAATGTGTCAAATATGATGTATTCACATATTAGATGCAGCAAATGTGTCAAATATGATGAATTCACGTCAAAGACAACAGATTTCGAATCATGTCTTTTGAGTGAATTCAAATTAAATCATTTTAATTTGTGGACGAAGCGAGTCAAGTCATCATGTTGATATGCAAAAATAAAAAATTGAATCATTTTCAAATTTCACATTAAATAACTTATAATTTTAATATTTTAATTTTCAAATAAATTTTAACCACTTTTTATAATTCAAATAAAATAATTTGGATCAATCTGCAGATCGATCAATTCAACTTGATCAATGAATCAGATTTGATATGAAATTTTTTTTTTTTTTTTTTGAGCCATTTCAAATTTCCTTCTAAGTCCAGCTGTGCTTGGGTCACTTGTGCTTAGGTCACTTTGCAGATGGACTCGGGTTGGGCCACGAAAACCTGGCCAGCAGTATGTATAATGCAGCACTTGCCATGAAAATCTGAGATTTAGGCTTTTATTCAAAGGAGAAATCCCAATTGAACTACAGTAAACAGATCAGCAACTAGAAGAGAACATTGTCTGGCACAGGTTACATCCGTAGTTAACAAAAGAATCAGATCCAACAGCAACCAATTAGCTCTAAGGTGGCTGAAATAATTACCCTCGTGTAAACATCGTAATAATCACGAGATTGGTATCTGTAGTCATTTCATTTCTAAGTTCGTAAAACTTGGACACTAAAAAATGCAATCTAAGCCAACACTTCCAGAAAGGTTTCAGATATTGTGCTGTGAGCAAGAGATGAAACATAAGATGCAAAATTCTACTGTTAAAGAAGATCTGGCTATCATTCGATATTTAAGTTCAAGTAAATAACAAGTATACATTCACAAACTGAATTTACTGACTTGTTATGCTTCACGAACCCACACTTCAGCTTACATGCCTTGGGAAAAGAAATGCAAGCCCCTAAGCAGGGTTGACTTGTTACCTATATCGGACAGTGGTTCAAGGCTCCTCCAGTGCGCCATTTGCATACTCTTCACCTGCAAGACCATGTGTTCCATTGGATAACCGGTTTGTGCTGGAGGAATTTGAATAAGGAGAGTATGCAGAAACAGGGCTGCCTCGTGAATACCGGTTCTGTGCAGCTGTGCTACTTCTCGTTGCCTTCTGACGAGCCTTCCTACCCTATATTAGAATACAAAAAGCACATTGAGAAGCATAATATAAGGGGGTTTTTACAAAATGGAATTACATAATAAGGAATTTTACAAAATAGAATTATAATGATTTTGCAGAGTATATTCATAAACTAAATTCAAGAACCTATCATAGCTTCCATTATGGTCCCTACCAAAGAAACGAATCTAGACAGACAAAGAAATGGGAATATGCACCTTTCCCATGCACTTCTCCAGATGAGGAGCAAACCTTCCAGCCATGATTGAGCGCCCACAATTCATGCACTCGAATATCTCATTTGCAACAGGTGGATGAGACTGCCCAAAAATGTCGACCACATACTTACTATTTGTTTCACCACTATTACCAGGATCAGCTACCCTGACACAGGCTTGTGTTGACAATCTCAATTCTTCTTCCTCTTCCTCCAAGTTGCGATCAAGTCCTAGCTTTGCCATCCGGTGACACTCAGAGGCAACATCAACAATTATGGAATCAAGGAGATGCCCCAGAAAATGAGACGAAAGCTGTATGAAGAAAAATTTAGCATCTAAAACAGTTCAGAAAGCATATAGAAGAAATACATCACCATAAAAATGAAGATGAATTTCAACAAGAATATTTAAGAAGTCCAAAAATGCCCATAGTTGTGGAATGAACAAATCTCATTACAGTACGAAGAAATCACTCCTTAGCAAAGGAATAAACAACAACAAATCAATGCTTTAAGTAGGATACAAGATTCTGTGATCCCTTTTATTGCTATCTTTTTTCTCTAATTTGTTCCCCCAAGTAGATAATTGAAGATGATAACAATAAAACAGATGGAAAATGTATCCAAGAAATGGCTTCAACTGAGGATAATAGCAGGTTGCTGCTTTTTAACAAAAAGATGCATAAAAATGGAATGGAACCCAATTGATAAGAGAGAGCCACTACCCACAATAAGTTTATATTTGATCCGGGAAGTTAGACAAAAAATAGACCGATAGCGTTAGATTCAAGGCCAAAAAACAAGAAAAAAGAAGAAAGGATACCTGAGTGTGAGGGGACGTATTATCCTCGTTTGGCATTGACATGGATGGATCTTTAATTTGAGTTTCTGAGAGGATAAAGAAATGGCTAATAGGGTTTCTTGAGATGAAAAACCAATCGATACTTGATGAGTGAAGTATCAAATTTGGAATCTCAATTATTGTGAGTTACAGATCAAAACCAGTCTATCATCGCCGTTGCCATTCTAACTGCCGACGGGCCCTCTCTTCGGCATCGCCTTCTCTCCACCTCCCTCTCGCCAAGAAAAACACAGCGCCTCTGGTCCTCCAATTTCTGGCTCACGCAAGTCTGCTTCTTCACCGGCTTCGCTTCATGGACATACTCACAGTAGGGACAAACACACGCGTGACAAGAGGATCCATAGAAGTTGCGGTTTCTTTCTTTGAAAACATAGGGTAAAATGATAAACTCCTTTGGTTTTACGATAATATACTATTTCATCCCTAATCTTATAAAAACAAATTTTTACATCCTTTTATTTTGAAACTATTAAGCTAAATTACCTTTTCACAAAATAAAGTACTTTTCTCATTAATCAAAATAAAAAAGTCAATATTTGTTAAAACAATTTTGATTGACAAATACCATGCCTTTAACATCAATTTAGTGAGAAAATTCCCTTTTAATAAAAGTCAGAATAATAATAATGAAAGAAAAATAAATTATAAGGGAGAAAAACAAATTATAAGGGCTACTTTCTCTTTCAAAAATTTTACTCGTAGAATTAATGAATTATACAACTTTCTCTACAGGTATAATACAAAATATAGAAAAAGTGAAATCTATAATCAATGGTAAACTTAGAATTTAGAATTTCAAAAGTAAAAATTTTAAACGGGCAATTTAATTATGAAATATTTTAGAATTTAATTAGATGGTTCAGTTTTAAATTTAAGTAAATAGATAATGATTCATACAAATATTATTTAATATATAATTTAATAAAATAAAAAAAATTTATTTGAAACTAATACAAATGTGGTAAGTTGTCCTAAATTCATATTCAATGTTGTTACTTTTATCTTAGGAACGTTCAAAGATCAAGCAAAAAACTTTAATTTCTAACCAAATCTCTAGAAAACTTGTTTCTAATAACCTAAATTATAAAGAATTAAAGAGTATTTAATATCCAAACCTAGAAAGAACTAGTCAATCTTAAGTTTAAAATTAAATAAGTTTGCAAAGCTAATATAACTTTCACTCAAATAATCTCACCAAGTTGTTTCAAAAATGAAAGAAGAAAATAATTTCTCACAAATGATCATAATTGTCAAAGTACATGGTTTGGTGGCTTACTTATAGGCATTACAATGCTTACTAACTAGGAATAAAAGATGCAAACCCTATTCTAATAAAAAAAAAACAAACTAAATAGGAAAAATGTCACATACCTAGTTGGCCAAACATGCATCCAAACTTCTTAAATATTATCTCATATTGAAATTCAAGAAACAAAAGAAAAAACTTTTCTAAAGAGGAAGTAGCATTCGAACAAGTAAAGAATGGAAGAATTTTTTTTTTGAAATCTTGCATAACTTGAAAGATATTTGACTTGACTTTAATGATTTTCTTTTCATTCATTGTCACTCTATTACATCCTTTTTAGGATTATTGTTCTTCCACTCAAAGATATTTAAAATATTATTAGAAGTTTCTTGAAATATTTCAAAACTTTCTAAATTTCTAAAACCTTTTAGAATATTTTTTGTGCAATTTTCTTCATTTATAGAGTTGGACTTACAGAATTCATTTTTGAGATCCACACGTGAAATAACAGTGTAGAAATGTTCATTTTACCTTTGAGAAGATGCTTTAAATGATCTAATGCTTGTTTTACTGACTTCATCTTTCATGTATATCGCTAAAGCTTTTTTTAAATTTTTTGAAGTATGCCCTCGCCATTAGTCGTTTGAATTGTGTTTCTTTTCACTTTTAGTGCTTTCTTGGTTTGCATCAAAATATATATATATAAATATATTGTAGCCCCTAAAATTTTAAAAAATTATTTTGCATCTTGGATTTTTAATTTACTCTTATATAAATATATTTTTACCTCAATTAAAAATATTTTTATAACTTAACTTCTTAAAATTTCAAATATTCTTTATTTTTTATTTTTATATATTTCTTTTTTCTTTTTTATTTCCTTTATTTTTTTTTATTCAAATTTTATTCTATTTAATTTTTTTTTATGTACTCTATCTCTTTATAAAATTGTTAACACATCAGTTAACCATCTATATATATATATATATATATATATATATATATATATATGATAAAAAAAAAATTTAACATTTGGGGAGGGCAATAGCCCCTTTTTACCCTCTCCTGAGTTCGCCTTTGCTATAATATTCTTCAACTAGAATAACTGAGCACTTGAAGTTACAACTCGACAAGAAAAACACTCAACTACAATAGAATCATAAATTGATTCTCATGGTTTTTAAATGAGCCTAATAATTTGAATATCATTGATAACTTAAAGTCTATTATCAGAAGTGAACTTGAAAATTTTTAAAACTCCACAAGAAATAAATCTCCAATAAAGAGAAAACAAACTTTTTTTAAAAAAATGCTAACAACAGTATATATATATATATATATATATATATATATATATATATATATAGCTAAATTTGAGATAATTTATTAAAAATAAAAAAATACAAAAAAATCTAGATCTAAAAGAAATAAATCTAAATAAATTAAATTAAATGTAAATTTAGATTTTATTAAAAAAGACAAATTAAACAATTAAAAAAAGAAAAAATACTAATTTCTAGTCAAAATAATCAGAAAATTGATATTTAAAAATTGTCTAAGTAGAGAATTTGAATGAGAAATGAAAGAAAAAGAGAACAATATTAAAAATTGAGGACTTGAATTTCTTTATGGTAAACAAGAATAAAAACTATTTAAAACAAGTGAATCTAACTGAGCATAGAAAATGATTATTTTTAGGGAGGACTATCAATTTAAATTAAATTGAAAAAATCAAATTAAACTTTAAAAAATATAAATTGAACTAGACCAAACTGAGTATAAATTGAATTTGTTTAGTTCAATTGAATATAATTTACTTTGACTTGAATTAATTTTTTTTAAAATAATTCAAAATTATCTTTATCATAAATAATAATTCTTATAATATATAATCTATTGTAATCCTTCTCCCTCCTCTAAATTTAGGACCAGCTAGGCATGATCATGCCTAGATAGAGTTTGGAACTTAAACCAAATCAAATCGAGTCTTGATCAAAGAATCCATCTTGCCTAGAGGAGTATCTATGTTTGGGGAAATGGATGGTAAAATAAGGTAAAGTTTTTTAAAGTATGATAAGGTAAGGTTAATAATTTAATTTTGTCTTATTTGGAAAGAAGGTAAAATAAAGTATGGTCTATAGTTTACTTTATTCGGTTTATAGTTTACTTTATTTGATTAGAATGTAAGGTTTAATGCAGATTTCATATTAAATTTACTAAAATGCTTTCTAGATATAGGTTGTAAGAGGATGTCTAAATTGAAATTGTAAAAAAAAAATATAGGTAGAAAAATCAAAATAGTTAAAATTTAATAAAGTTAAAAAAAAAAAAAAACCTTTTGAAAAGTATTCAAATCTTCCAAAACCCTTACTCTATGGTGGGTCGAGAAACTAGAAGTTTGAAAAGTATTCAAATCTTCCAAAAATCTTAGTATATCATGGAAATTTGCTTCGCAAATAGGGTGAAATGAATTTTTTTTTTTTTTTTTTTTACTTTATAAAATCCTTCCAACCTTTCAAAAACCTCAATCCAAACAAGTAAGACCCAAGAAAGCTAGCGTCAAGATTGTTGGGCTCAACATCAGTGTTATTGAAGAATATGAGCAGCGATGGTCGAAGTGGAGTGAAGACAAGCAATGTATCAGTCGCGCTTGAGCAAGAGGTGTAATTGGTATTAGATGCAACTTTTCAAGGGTAAATTGGGATGAGTTTGGCTTAAACTTAAAAAATTGAGTTTGAAATTAACAAAACAAAAATTAATTGAAAAAATTACAAATTTATTGTCTGAACTTTTTAATTTTTTCTATTTTGGTGTCTAGATAATTTTTTTTATTCAATTAAGTATCTAAACTGGTAAAATTATTTTTAATGTGGTATTTTTTCTTATCTGAATGGGTAAAATCTATAACTCTATTATATTTATCTGACTTAGTATCATATTTTGTACATTATTTTAACTAATTATGTATCTAAATTTTAGATTCATAATTTTTTCACTTAAAATGCAAAATTTATTCATTTGTTTTTTGCTTTTTAAATATATTGGAACAAATTTTATAGTGATAGAAAATAGAATTTGTTTATATATATATATATATATATATATATATATATATATATATATATATATATATATATATATATAATGAACAAATTATGTATTTAAAGTAAAAAAATTATGTATTCATATATAATTAGTTGAAATAATGTATAAAACCTAATATCAGATCAGATGAATGTCCAAATGACAGCCACTAATCATTTAGATTGGAGAAAAACATTATCTTAAAAATGATTTTACCAGTTCAAACACTTGATTGAATAAAAAAAAAAGTTTAGACAACCAAAATAGCAAAATTGAAAAGCTCAGATACTAAATTCATAATTTATCCAAATTAATTTGACTATAATCGAACTTTGAAAAGTTAAGGGGCTAAATTGACATTAGCTTAGTGTATGAAATATTTATGAATAATTTGTATTAATGGATATTAAATTTTGACTCAAATTTTATTGTGGTTATAAAACTTCAATTTTAACACTACAGTGACAAAGCTACCGTTTTATTGTAATTAAATATGATTTTTTTAATTGTATATTGAAAGTGTCCAAATTATACTATAGTTATATTTACAATGTTAGTTTTGATCATCAAATTACAATGTTAACATAATAATTTGAACCTGAATTGAGCGATCAAATTACAATGTTAACATAACAATTTGAACTTGACTAATAAGATCTATTTTGTAAGTTTAAATATAATTTAAGATAAAAACAATAGAAAGATGAAAAACATTATAAAGTTCAAACATATCAAATCATTGAAAATGATGTTTGTCATTTAAGACTCAAAATTTAATAATTAAATATAATTATGACAAAAATAAAATTTATTTTGCAAAAATAAAAATTTTATTGTCATAATAATTAAAATTAAAATTTTATTATCACAATAAAATTTACGTTAAATTTTAGTAACTAGTAATAAAAAAATAAAAAAAAATATTTGGCTACGTTCGAGTGCAAACATGAAATTACCAACACTTGAAGAGTCTCTCCTTGCTCTCGCAGACACAGAGAGCTGTTAGATACATTACACGTCCATGTTCCTATGGGAGGTGCGGCGGCAGGATTAGGGGGACAGTCCAAGCATACGACTTGTCATCATGATAGAGGTTCAACAGCCTCAACCCAATGAACATCGATTTTCTAAAAGAAAAAAAAATTAGATAAATTACATAAGCGGCCAATTTTAAATTGATTACATAAACAAACGTTTTATTATTGCAGTAATATAGTTATTAATTAATCTTACTATGGTACTAATTTTAAATTTTTAGCCAAATTAAACGTTGGAAGCTAATGTGGCACACTAAATTAAACAAAAAAAAAATTGCTGTCAGAAAAAATGGATCCTATGTGTACATCTCTTCCTCTTATCTTTTTTTTTTTTTAATTTCAATTGTAAATTTCTTTTTATGAATTGAGTTTGTAGTGAATATCATCTAATTTTTTTTAAAAAAATAATACACGATAATTATGAATAATTGGTTTAAAATTTAATGTGATAAACTAGTGCATGTTACTTTATCATTCTTAAAAAATTTCCTCACTATTTCTTTTTAAGATGTTCTAAAATATATGCATATTTTCATTAATTATAATCAATTTTTAATTTATTTTCATTAATTATTAAATTAAATGAAAAGATGTATTGTAAGTTGTAAATTGGTAAAAGTGAAAAATGATAGACCACAACGTGATAAAACTGAAAAACGGAAAACATATTATGTAGAAATGATATTTATAAAATATAGGTGAAAAATAGAAAAAATACATAATTTTCAAAAAGACAAAAATGTGTCGGAAATA
This sequence comes from Omphalea diandra, assembly GCA_949677035.1. Classification (NCBI taxonomy): domain Eukaryota; kingdom Viridiplantae; phylum Streptophyta; class Magnoliopsida; order Malpighiales; family Euphorbiaceae; genus Omphalea; species Omphalea diandra. The sequence goes on from CATIWR010405034.1 coordinate 12,054, forward strand.
CAAAAACGTGATCCAATTGAAGTTTTCATGCAACATAAACTCAAAATTATTTTTAAACAATATTTTTAGAATCAAATTAAATCGAAAACGATCACTAGTCTATTTCAGTTCAATATTTAAAATTAGTCACTCAAAAAAACAATCAAACTTGAAAAAATTGATTAAAATTGAAAATCAGATCAAATTGATCCAATCTAAAACAATGTTATTTTGTGAAAAATTTTAAAATTATACTATTTAATTCAAATTTTAAAAATTAATTTTTATTACTTTATTATATTATATATTTAATTTTCAAATATTTCTTAAGTATTATTTAAATATTTTAAAAAATTAAAAATATTCTATTTAGTTGGATCGATCAAACTAGTTAAAAAATTAATAAAGCGGACCAGTTTGATCTTCAATTTAATTTTAAAAACATCGTTTTGACATAGAGTATAATTTTTCCTTCTACTCAGCCTCACTTCTCGATCTCTCTCTCATTAATACATATAATACTAGAATTAGAGGTGTACATTCAGTTCAAATCGAATTAAATCAAATTGAATTGAATAAATCAAAATTAATATTTTTTAAAAAATATAAATCAAAATGAGCCAAATAAATTTATAAATCAAATCCAACAACAGCAGAATTAGTCCAAGCATACGACTTGTGATCATGGCAGAGATTCAACCACCTTAACCCAAAGAACATTGATTTTCTAAAAGAAAAAAATTGGATAAATTATATAAGCGGTCAATTTTAAATTGATTGCATAAACAAAAATTTAATTATTGCATTAATATAGTTATTAATTAATCTTACTATGATACTAATTTTAAATTTTTAGCCAAATTAAACGTTGGACGCTGATGTGACACACTAAATTTTTTTAAAAAATTGACTGTCAGAAAAAATGGATCCTACGTATACATCTGTGCCTCTTATCTTGTTTTATTTCAATTGAAAAATTCTTTCTATGAATTGAGTTTATAGTGAATATCATCTAATTTTTTTTAAAAATCAAATACATAATTTTTAAAAATCAAATACATGATAAGTGATAAATAATTAGTTCAAAATTTAATGTGATAAACTCAGTGCACAATTAGTTTATGTGTCTTAAAGAGTTTGTTTATTATTTCTTTTTAAGATATTCTAAAATATATGTACATTTTCATTAATTATAATCAATTTTTTAATTTATTCTCATTAAAAAAAAAAAATATATTGTAAGTTGTGAATTGGTAAAGTGAAAAAAGATAGACCACAACATAAAAAAATGAAAAATGAGAAACGTCTCACGAAAAAATAATATTTTATATAATATATGTAAAAAATGTGAAAATATGTCCAAAATGCGAAACCATAACTCAATTAAAGTTTCCATGGAACATAAGACCATAATTATTTTGAAACAATATTTGTAGAATTGGATTAAACCGACTGATTGAATTGATAAAATTAAAAACGGTCACTAGTATATTTAGTTCAATATTTAAAATTAGCCACTCAAAAAACTGAACCAAATTTAAAAAAAGAAACTGATTAAAATTGAAAATCGGATCAAATCAATCCAATCTAAAGCAATCCTATGAAAATTTTAAATTTTCAAAATTTTACTATTTAATTCAAAATTTAAATTTAAAAAATAATGTTTGTTACTTTAATATATTATATTATATGATATTATAATATATATTTTTTAATTTTCAAATATTTCTTAAATATTATTTATATATTTTTTAAAAAATTAAAAAATATCCTATTTAGTTGGATTGATTAAATCAATTAAATCAAGAACTAATTAGCATACCAGTTTGATATTTAGTCTGATTTAAAAAACATTGTTTTGACATAAAAAGAGTACAATTTTTCCTTCAACTCAGCTGCATCTCTTCCTCTCTCTCTCTCTCTCATTAACACATGTACTACTAGAATTAGAGGGTGGATATTCGGTTCAAACTGAATTAAATCAAATTGAATTGAATAAATCAAAAATTAAAAATTTTTTAAAAATATAAATCAAATTGAGCCAAATAAATTTAAAAATCAAATTAAATGAAATAAATCTGATTTTTTAATTTTAATTTGATTTAATTTAAATCATATTTTTTAAAAAAATAAATCTAAAATAATTTTAATATAAATAATAATTCATATAATATGTTATAAAATATTTTGAATATAATAATATATTTTCAATAGATTTTTATACATTTTAACGTAAATAATAAATTTTAAGTAGAGTTCAATTATTTTAATTTGATTTAATATACGTTTAATCTAATTTAATTTAATTTAATTTTAAATAAATTTTATTGATTGGATTTAATCGAATTTTTTATCTAAAAATTGAAACAAATCGAATTAATCAAAAATTTTTTAAAAAGAAATCCAACTTAACTATAATTACATTTAACTCAAAGAACTAAACCAATTCTTCTTTTCCTCTTGACTCTGAAAACTCTTTTTTCTTTAATCCTTTTTTAAGGTTATTGTCAACAAAATTATAGAAAAGGTTGGAAGATCTGGCCAAAGAAGGTGATAGCTCTGTAGATTCGTTCCCATGGTTGGATCCTTCGCAGTAAAACACGACGTGTTTGAATTCTGATCGCTTTTACACGAGAAAGGGGGACCGTACAATTTCATTATTTTATTTGCTACTTTATTTATTTTTTATCCAATAAATACAAACATTTATTTATTTCACATATTTTTATAATTTTATTTATTTATTTTGTAACTTTGATAAAAATTTCTAATTTTTCTTTTTATGAAAAGTGTGATTTCTCTTATATGTAGACCATTATTATTCTTTTATAAAATTGATTTATAATATTATTAAAACGATTGATATATTTTTTTATAATAATTTAATTAGACTCGTTTAAAGACAAAAATATAAAATTATAGCTTAGTATAATCACAGAATATGTGTCCTTTTCACTTTTTATACAAAATTCAATATTTCTTCAATTTGACTGTGTTTTTACACAAAAAAAAAAGAGGAAAATCAAATAAGAATCAGCTTCAATATATTTGGTGTTAACATAATTTATTATGAAATGAAAGTTTTAATTTTTTTATATATTTACTAATTTTGTATTTGAAATTTTATGAATAATAATTATTTTTTTATTTCAAAAATAAAAACAAAAGATAAAAACCCGGAATCAATTTGATTCCATCCACTTTATAGTGCCACTCCTCAATGCCCTCACTCACCCACATTTCTACTGCCAAATATGAGTAGCTTCGCAGACTTCTCTCCCTCAAACACTCTTAGACGCATCTTACTCGCACATGGACATGAAAGAACAAGGGAAACAAATACAAAGAAAGGGGACGAAGGGGCAAAAAGGGGAAAGAGACAGTGAAGCTGACCTCCGGCCGCCATCAACCTCACTGTCAGCCTCTCCTTGGGACCGAGCACCTAAAACTGGTGCCTGTAGTAGAGGCAGCGCATGAGGCCAGAAAACTGCCTCAACGATTTTCGGTGGTAGAATCTTTCTAAGCTATTCCAACTAGAGTTGAGCAAAACAGTTGGTTCGGTTCGGTTTTTTACTAAATTTTAATAAATCAAATTTTTTATACTTAAAATCGAATCGAATCAAAATTTTTTTAAAAAATCAAATTAACTGAATCAATTAAATTGAAATTTATGTGTCAATAAATCAAACCAAAATGAATTTATAAAAGTTTGATTCCATTTGTTTCAATTAAATTACACTGTATTTTAAATATAATTCGATTTAAATTGATTTAATTTATTAATTATTTTTTGTTAGTTCGGTTTTTATCTAAAAAACTGAATCAAAAATCAAAATTTTTAAAATTATAACTGAACCAAACTAATTTTTATTAAAAAATCAAATCGAACCAAATCAATTCAATTCGGTTTATTTTTTAGGTTCGATCCGGTTTTTGCTCACTCCTAATTGACACAGACCGACCTTCGCCTCACCTTTCATCTGTCTACCTCTCTCTCTCTCTCTCTCTCTCTCACACACACACACACACTCTCTCAATTAACATACACACGGACCAACCTCAACCCTCACCTCACCTCACCTCACCTCTTCCTAGTATGCTATCCAAGACAGCAAATCTTTAAGTGACATTTTATCGAACAGATTATGGGCATTATTTAAGTGGGCACACAATATAAGCGTAAGTAAATGTTTGGTTGTATGGGGTAGCCTGGGCTATCCATCAACCTCGTGATGTCTGAGATTGAGTTATTCTTGCTCATTCTGTTGCTTTGCTAGTAGTGGGTTTAGAGGGTTGAGTTGGAATTAGAGGTTGATTATGTCTATTTGGGGTTCTAAAAAACGATTGGTTGGATGGATTGATGTTGTTGCTCGCGTTGCTATGCTTGTAATGGATACACTTACTACTGCCGAGTATGTTTTGGATGAGGAAAAGGAAATAGAGAAATCGACAATTTTAGGGCTTTTTTTTTCTTGGTTGAGCAGTAGCCGATGCTGAGAAACGGAGGAGAAAGACGAGAGGGAGAAGAAAAAAAGGGGGCTGAATGTGCTTATGCACGTGGCATAAGTGGATGTGCCACATCAGATTCAAAGGATTAGTACCCAATAGAATTAACTAAAAATTTGCATGAATTCAATAACCAAATGCTCTTGATCCAGTATTGAAGTGATCTCTGATCCAATTTACTCCAAACATTTCCACCTAAATCACATTCTTCATCAGGCAAGGTCCATATCAATGTTCGAGGCTTCATAGAATGCCATTTAATTATATGACTTGCACTAAGTTTCCTGCATTGCGTGCTGTGATTTGCTGTTGTGTATCAAAATTCTCTGCTCAAGGAACGCTGTCTTTAGCTGCTGGGATTACGTAGTATGACGTCGGAGTGCAAATTCAGGCTTTTCAACATTCTTTTTTTACCCCCTATTAAAGGGAAGAGTTTTCAACGAAAATGAGTAGTGCCTCTTAAATTCTTGCAGCTGGCATGTTCTTATTCACAATGTTGCTGCCTAACAGCTTGTCATTTTATACAAAGTCTGTGCGTACAAGAAATATGAACTTTCTTTCTCATGCTTGATCATGTCCGTGTTCAAATTGACTTGACAACTTAGGACAGGTGCAACCATTTCTAACATTAGACGTCAATGGACACCGTTTCACTTACATTCCTGAGTACTGTCCTTGTTGTTGTCCTCATCAGAATCGCGACTTCTGTTGACAATATTACTCCGTTACAATCTTTGGCTGATGGCAAGACCTTGGTTTCCAGAAATGGGAACTTCGAACTGGGTTTCTTCAGTACTGACGATAGTTCAAATAACCGTTACTTGGGAATTTGGTATGCAAGTATCACGGATAGAATTGTTGTTTGGGTTGCAAACCGGAATAATCCCATCAATGATTCCTCTGGTTTTTTGACTATAAATAGCACAGGCAATCCTGTGGTTATAAGTGGGAACGCGACTGTCACTTGGTCAGCACCAAACTTCACGAATGAAGCACACGAGCCGATTCTGCAACTTCTAGATTCGGGAAACCTTGTTTTGAGAAACAAAAATTATGGTGATTCTGGCCCCTACTTGTGGCAAAGCTTTGACTATCCATGTGATACACTGCTTCCAGGAATGAAGCTAGGATGGGATTTGAAGACTGGGCTTAATAGGCGGCTATCATCATGGAAGAGCGAAAATGATCCATCTGTAGGAGACTTTATATGGGAAGTACAACTGCATAGTAATCCTGAGCTGGTCATGTGGAAGGGAACAGAGAAGTACTATAGGAGCGGACCATGGACCGGTGTTTCATTCAGTGGTGGCATCGCACTAAAGCCTAATCCAATTTTTGGGTACAAATTTGTTTCAACTGAAGAGGAGGTGTATTACACATACAACCTCAAAGACAAATCTAGTTTTACAAGGATAGTTATGAATCAGACGACCTATAGTCGTCAACGCTACTCATGGAATGATGTTGATCAAAGTTGGATCCTCTACGATAATGTGCCAAGAGATCGTTGTGACAATTATGGCCTTTGTGGTGTCTATGGAAATTGCATAGCTAGTGAATTGCCAGTTTGCCAATGCTTGAAAGGGTTCAAGCCTAAATCTGTAGAGTCTTGGAACCTGATGGATTGGTCTAAAGGGTGCGTGCGCAATAGGCCATTAGACTGTCAGAAAGGAGATGGATTTGTCCAATTTTCTGGGTTGAAATTGCCAGATACTACGCATTCTTGGGTCAACAAAACAATGAATATTATGGAATGCAGGACAAAATGCTTGCAAAATTGTTCTTGTATGGCATACTCGAAGTTAGATATTAGAGGAGGAGGAAGTGGATGTGCCATTTGGTTTGGTGACCTGATGGATATTAGACAGTTACCAGATGGGGAGCAAGAACTGTCCATAAGAATGAATGCTTCAGAAACAGGTATGAGCTTCTTATTTTTTTTCCAGGATCTTGAGCATTCGTAAGAGTGTTGCTCCCTATGATTGTATTTTTGAGCTCTATTCTAATTATACCTCATTTCTGTGTGCATATGATTGACTGTACAGAGGACAAAGCAAAGCCTAAGATAAAGATGGCAATAATAATTTTACTTTCCATTGCCATGGTCTCTGGGGTGCTTATTATCAGTTTTTCCATTCATAAAAGGAATGCAAAGTTCAAAGGTGAAGTTTCAACAATCATCGACTCTACTCATGTTTGCGTACTGAATTTTGGCTCATTCAATTCTCGTATTCCATTATTAATATGCTGCATACCCTTGAATTTTATTGGTGCGAACAGCAAACAATGCACAAAGTGATCAAAATGAAGACTTGGAGCTTCCACTGTTTGAATTCTCCACAATAGTTAAAGCTACAAATAACTTTTCAATCAACAACAAGATAGGAGAAGGGGGTTTCGGACCTGTCTACAGGGTAAACATTAGCATTAGTTTCAGCCAAGGTGATAATAAAGGTGTCATTTTGACAATATAGCATTTTGCAGGGCACACCAATAGATGGAAAAGAAATTGCCGTAAAGAGGTTATCAAGGAATTCTGGACAGGGTTTGAGAGAGTTCAAAAATGAAGTCATACTGATTGCAAAACTTCAGCACCGAAATCTTGTAAAGCTTCTCGGCTGTTGCATTCAAGGAGAGGAGAAAATGCTGGTTGATGAGTACATGCCCAACAAAAGCCTTGATTCCATCATTTTTGGTTTGTATCATTCATGACACTCTACATTCTTAATGCAATCAAGTTTGCCATTTTGCTTAGCTTCTCCAGTAGCATATTGGATTTACGAATTCTACATACATAACGTACCCCAGATGAAACAAAAAGTAAACTGCTAGACTGGTCCAAGCGTTTCAACATTATCTGTGGGATTGCTAGAGGCATTCTTTATTTGCATCAAGATTCAAGACTGAGGATTATACATAGAGATCTCAAAGCAAGTAACATATTACTTGATAATGGGATGAACCCAAAAATTTCAGACTTTGGCTTGGCCAGAATTTTTGGAGGTGAACAGACTGAAGGAAACACAAATAGAGTGATTGGTACATAGTAAGTGTAATATGACTAAGCTTATTACTCAAAATTTTCTTCAAATTCCATCCTAATCCGCTTCACTTGTAATTATTCTGCAGTGGATATATGGCACCAGAATATGCTATTCATGGCATATTCTCAGACAAATCTGATGTTTTTAGCTTCGGCACCATAATGCTTGAGGTAATAAGTGGCAAGAAAAGTAGAGGATATCATCACCCTGACCGTCCCCTTAACCTTATTGGACATGTAAGTACTATTATCCGCACTTTCTTTGCCATTTCTTTTCACATTTATTGAATCAAACTATGTATCAACGAAAATTTCTTGTGTATTAGGCTTGGAGACTCTGGAAAGAAGGAAAGTCCTTGGAATTGGTAGATTCAGCATTAGGAGAGTCGTACAATCATTTGCAAGTAATGCGGTGCTTCAAGATTAGCCTCTTATGTGTGCAGCAACATGCTCAGGACAGGCCAAGCATGGCATCTGTGGTTTTGATGTTAGGCAGTGAGACTTCATTAAGTGAGCCGAAACAACCTGGTTTTTTTCAGGACCAAAGTCCACCTTAGGTGGAATATTCATCAAGCAAGATTGGATCATCTACAACCAATTCAATATCAGTCTCACTGCTGGAGGGTTGATAGAGGATCCAGTTAATTGACTACATTCCATGTACTAGTGTAGGGTTCTACTCGTAGATAGACTTTGTAAATGGGAGAAACAGATAGTTAATCCTATAGGAACTTGACAAATTCCATGGTGTGCAGCTATTCAAAAAGATGCTACTCTTGACAGGATTGTTGCATTCGTTTGAAGATCAACACGGCCTTTCTATTTACTACAACTTTCTCTTCACCATTGATATATGTTCATATATAGAAGAATGAGGTGGCAGGAAGTTAAGGGCTTTTTTTTAAAAAAAAAAAAGAAAATTTCGCTGTATCTATTGAAAACAGTGAAAAAAACCAGATCCTTTTTCTTCTCCGAGCTTCTCTCTCCGCCCTCTCTGTCCCTGCTTCTCTTGGCCAAACTTGCTTCCATCTTTGCACATCCCGGTAGCGTAACCCATGGCCACCGTCACTGCCGCCTCATAATCATCTGCCCTCTCGTGTCGCCGTTCTCCGTCGCGCCGGCCTTCCCCTCTCGTACCCTTTCGTTTTTATTTTTGTTTAAATTTCAAAATTTTTCTTTATTTTGAGAAAATTTCAATAATTTCTTTTTTAAATTTAATAATGGTTTGTGATTTTAAGAAAGTATGAGCTTGGATCTTTTCCTTTGTTTGCTTGTGAATTTGATAGCAAAATCGAAATTAATTTGCTGTGTTAGGTATTGAGATATTGTAGTGGCAATTATTAATGAAGTTAGTAATAATGTGTGGTATGTATTGCATCTGCGTTGGAGTAAATCATTCAATATTCCAAGTTATTATACTTTTCAAGTGATCCTCTGTTGAATTTTTCATCTTCCATTTGTAGGAACTGCTGTTTCCAATAGTTGAGTTAGCTAGAGGAAGATCCATTTAAATCATTGATGTTTCTGGTGATTTGCTGCTGTGCTATATTGAGGTATTTTCTTGTGGTAGTTTTGGTAGATGTCTTTGATAGCATGTATCCTTCACCTCCATTCAGCAACTGGTGGCTTGGTTTTCTGATTCATGGTTATTCCTTACCTTAAGCTTGTTGGGATATTGATATTACAGCTTACCAGTTAAATTCCAGTAAGGTAGGAACATTTCCCACTTTAATCAAGACAATTATTCTATGCAACTATAAGAGTAACTATTCTCTATCTCATAACTCACACTTCCAACTCCAATTAAGTTGTAGCATCCTCTGGTAAACAATGAAGGGCTTGTGATACTGGAATATTTGGTAGGATCCAAGTGTAGGATTCTCTATTCTATATGGTAAAATGCAGGCCTCCTACTGGGTTGGGACATAGATATTTGTATATAAGGTGAGTTAGAATGTAGAAAGATCTAAGGATTAACTTGAAATTGTTAGGAGATATTGAGACCTTTTAGCATTTGCTTCTCATTGGAGTGGATTTGTACTTCATTTGATAACGTGGATGCTAAAGAATTCGAAGGACTGTCCCGATTGTTTCCAGAATTTATAGAGAAGGGCTGGAAAATCAGTCCATAATTCAATCTTAGATAGACTGCAATTTTCACAAGAAATTCTCATATTTATCCCATCAGCAAATGTTTTAGCTTCATGTTATTCTAGGAAGTATGGTGCATTAGTTGAAGGAAATTTTGAAACTGGTGATCATTGGCATGAATTGGTTCAACTCAAAATAATGTTTACTCTGCAGCATTGATGTATGAGGGTTAACAGCAACCTCAATTATAACTGAGAGTATACGGAAAGTAGGTTTAGCTGAATGCCTTTGCATAGTTGATTTTGTATTTTCCTTTTATTTTTTAAACTTATGAAACTTCAAATTAATCTTAGATACCCCCTTCTTAGCTTTTCATTTTTCTAAACTATTCTCTTTGTCCTTATGTAACATAAGTTTTAGAGAAAATCTAAAATTTCATTTATTTGTCATTTTTATACAACCAATGAAATATAAATTTTATTTTCAATTTTGCCTTTATACTCGTCAATCCAAAGTTATTAGTAATGTTATATAGAATTTGAAACTCATTTATGTATATAATATTTGGTGGAAAAAGATAATATTTACATTGCAATGGAAAGGACAATATTTAGAGTAGAATAAAAATTTGGTGGGAATACAAAATGTATTAATATAAGAGACTAGCAAAAATATTTGGTGGGCAAACCCTTCATTTCGTTAACTTTATTACTTACAACCAATCAGATTAATGTTTATGGATTAAACAATTTTGATTCTTTCAAAACTAAGGATAATTTAGTTTTAATTACCCATTTTCTCCTAAATTTAAGGCTAATTAATAGTTTTTTAGCATTAGTTATATAAAAATGAAGGGAGTTTTAAACAAATTGATGAGGGACAGTTGTAATTTTGCAATTTAAGTTGCATGAATTTGAATCACTAACTTCAGAGTAAGGGCTTCTTTTAAGTAGGATTAAGTCAAGTCTTCTTTCTTTCCCAATGCGCTTTGTAATTGCACCATAATTGATCATCTGATATGTATGCTACTATTGAACCATAATTCTAGTGATTTCTTAAATTAACAAACGAAGTGTGATGTTTATATATAGGGGTTGGATGACATAAATATTGCCATCTATTTTCATATGGCTTCAGAGTTTTCGCTTTATCCCCCTGTATGCTGTAAAGCAGCTGTTGGCATTACTAGAAGTTGTCATACTGGTTGAAGCACTAAATCATATTCTCCTGAAAATTAGGGCTCTTTCGTTTGTTGTTTTCCATAAGGACATATCCAGGCCATTCTTAGTTCAATCTACCTAGTAAAAAATAGATAACTAAAATTGTAATTTTTATGTGTTGAATATTGTAATTGAATTGTGATAAAGTCATCGTTCAATTTCATCTCCATTTCTTGAATAGCCATATTAGTAACAAAGAGTGTGTTTCTTGCTGAGGGAGAAAAAATGAAGAATATAGTGTCCATCCAAAAAAAAATTAAGACATATATTAATTCAATTTACATTTGAGAGTAATGTTAAGTAATTCATTTAGTTACTTTGATCGATTTTATATTGCATAACCTAGATTGAGGTTATGCATGAAGGTTTATCTTTTTTTTTTATTTTGGAATTGCAAATCAAAAAGAAAATTAGAGAAAAAACCAAAAGGGAAACAACAAATGAGAGAGATAGCAGGAACAAAAATGAGAAACAAAGGTAAGAAGTGCCAAAAAGTCAAAGAACCAAAATGTGATATGAGATAGAAAGAACCCATTAAGAACAAAGTCTAATGAAGGATGGCAAAGCCTCAGAGTGAACCTACTACGAGTAAAGTTTCGATATAGGCCTTTTTCTGAGCAAAGCTTTAGTAAAGGATGGGGAAGCTTATAAGAAACCTATTATGAGTAAAGCTTCATTTAAAGCCTTTCTATGAGCAAAATTTCAACAAAGGATAACAAAGCCTTAGAAAAATCCTATTGCGAACGAAGCTTCAGTAAAAGCCTTTTTGTGAGTAAAGCTTTAATAAAGGATGACAAAGTCTTAGAGTGAACCGATTGTAAGCAAAGCTTTAGTGGAAGCCTTATTTGGAGCAAAACTTCAGAAAAGGATAACAAAGTCGACAAAGAGAACCTATTACGAGTAAATATTCAATAAAATCCTTTATGCAAGCAAAGATTAACAAAGGATGGCAAAGCCTTATAGTGAACTGGTTGCGAGCAAAACTCCAGTGGAGGCTTTTCTATATGTAAATATTCAACAAAGGATAGAAAATCCAATGAAAGAACCGACAGTGAGCAGAGTTTTAGTGAAAAACTTAGTATAAGTAAAGCTACAATGAGACTCCTAAAAGGGCAAAGCCACCAAAATGAAATTACTATGAACAAAGCTTCAAGCCTTAGGGACAATTGAAAGCTACTAATAAGGAGGACAAAGTCTATAGAAAAATTCTAGAAGACGAGGGATGACCTGCAAATTGTGAAAGCCTCAGTTCCCATTGAAAGTTACTAAGGACAAATCGTATCCTTGTATATAATTTTTTGGCATATATATTTCTATTGAATACTTTGATCTGTCTTTTACAATTGCCATTTTATCAAAATATCATTTTTCAAGCCCTACAAAGTAAGGGCCACTGAATTTTATGCTTGTTGGGATGTCAACACAATGATTAAAATCATGTTCATTTTATCCTAAGAGGATGGGGATAATAATGCTAGAAAGAAAGTCATCCTGAAAAGTTGAGGATAACAATGCTAGAAAAGAGAGGAATTTGCTTGGTGAAATCATAAACTGAACCTATCCAAAAAGAACATAAGCTAGGGTAGTTTGCTCAGCCAAAATGAGATGACTATATAACCAACTGACATGGTTGTATAGATAATCCTAAATCAATCCAAACAAGTATAACCTTTTGAAACTAAAAACTATTTATATAGTTAGATGTACATATAACTAATTGGGTGCACAAATAATTTCTTAATTGTATAAACAACTTAAAACCTATCTTTTATAGAATTCCTTAATCTTATTTTCTGAAGCATTATCAAGGAACTGGATTGCATACTAGTTGTACATTCAACATAGATGTGCCTTCTTTACCTTAGTAATCTCTCCCTCAATGAGAGGGGAGGAGGCCAATTATCTAAGAAAACTTTTGCCCAAATTAACCTTCAAAAACTCTAAAAACCACAACAAACATCCTAAACATCTAACTATCCAAACACTTAAACAAGCCGAAGCAAAAACCAAGTAAAGCTCCTCACTCTCTCATTGGAATCATCATTTTCTTAGGAAAGATATCCATCAAAAGGTATGTCTGAAGGCAAAGACACTCCATAGGCCTCTCTTTTGGTCTCGATTTTTAATTTTCTTTCAATTTTAAAGCTTTACACCTAAAGTCCTTCAAGGACTATGTTAGCAATCTCAAAAGTCTATGTAAACCTCAAAGTGGCTTGTGTAGACCATTAGTTGGCATATACAAATCATTTCTACTACTCATAACACCTATCTCATCACCTTTATTTTTTTAGGTTATTTTGTATTAGCATTTTTATGTTCTTGTCTATGGAAGGACTATGTTAGCAATCTCTAATGATCCATGGCTTTTTATTTTTATTTATTTATTTCCTTTTAAAAAGGTTTTTTTTTTTATCTCCTCTTCATCCCATGTTTATCTATGTGATTCACTCATTAGCATGGTTTACATTCTTATTGCATATATTATATACTACACTTATTCATACATAAGCATGATTGATGGTAAAGTTTAAAGATCGTACATGATATGGCCTAGAAGAGGTAACATCCTTGTGCTTTATTGCTATATATTTGGCAGACTTTGGAGATGGTTGTATAGACTTTCCAAGGTTTGTACGAACCTCTTTGATTAAGATTTTATGTCCTACTCCTGGCTATGGTGCTAACTCATTTATCTCTTCTTGCAAGTTTAGCATTTTATTCATTACCTTCCTTTGAATTACAATTCCTCATCATTGTATAAATAATCCTATCATTTGGACATGTATCTCCTATCTCCACCTTGTATATATTATTTATTACTAGTCTCGCATCTTACATATTACATTCATACATTGCATATTTAAACTAATATGACTGAAGGGTTGAATTAGATCAATGTATGTAAGCGGATAAATAGGAAAATTAATTAATAAAGGTAACATATAAAATGAACCTTAGATTCTGAATCCTTAAATTAAGCCAACTCATGGTGCCTAATACTTTCTCCAAGTCATACCAACTTTAAAACTCAAATCTTTTATGAGGTAAAGATGGGTTAAGCCTTTTAAAGACCTATTTGGACCATAACACTTCCTTACTTAGAATTTTATACTAAACAAAGTCGAAGTAGTGACTCTACATCCACTTAGGGACATTACAAAAGTAATGCCTCGCTAATAAGTCCCCTAATGACCTTTCATTATTTATCTTAAGCTCTGCATATCTAGTAGTCCATCCTTAGGATTCCTTAATGATTCTCACATGTATCACTTTTAGGGGTTGCACCAAAGTGTGATCTCACGTCTCTTAGTCTTTTATTGACCTGATAAAAGATTAAGATTTGCAAACTATAATCCACTCATTCAAGTGAAATTAAGGCTCTTATATATACTAAGGCCTTTAGGCTTATTTTGTAAGTTGGATTAGAGTGCTTTTATAACTGACTATTGTTGGCTTGGATGGAGATGAGGCAACCCAAAAGGGGGGGGGATAAATTGGGTTGTACATAAAAATACAAATAACTAATATAGAAGCAATAAACACAAATCAACATAAAGATTTATAATGGTTTGGCAATATGCCAACTCCACTTTCTAAGCTTTCACTTAGGCCTTTCTTTCCAAGCTTAAGAAAAAACCTTCTTTTTTCTAAGCTAGAGAAGAACCTTCTTTTTTCTAGGCTCAAGGACATCCTTTACAATTACTCTCTTTTTATAAGGAACAAGAGAGCCAACCTAACCCTTGGTATTTTTCTAGGTACAATACCAACCTTTTAATTACTAGTAGGGATATATCCAGACAGTGTCAATGCCTCTCAACATAGGTAATAATTACACTTTTAGTGCTCAAGAAAATCTACTATCAAAGAGTTACAAAATAATCCTCACTCTACCCAAATTAAAGTAATACCAAAAGGTTTGTATAAATAGCTTGCTAGATATTCTCTAGTTGATTACAAATATTCTCCAAAGTTTTTAACCTTTTTCTAATATTTAGAAATGTTCCTACAAACTAGTCATTGGAATAGTTGATCATCAGTCTAATAACTTTTCTGTAAAACTAGTCATTAAAGGTGACAATGCTATTGATTCTTAGCAACATCCATTTGTTTTTCAAGGGATAGCTCTAACTCCTATTATTGATTTCTCAATGCCCTTGGAGATTTGTTCAATGCCCATTGTGAATCCCATAATGCCTATTAGATGACCTAGAACATTTTGGGCATCTACAACATTTTCTCAACACTTATTGTGCGTTTCTCAATGCCTATTAGAGTATGATCAACATCCATTGAAGTGTGATCAATTCCTGTCGTTGATTTTCTATAAAATATGAGCCTTGTGGTATGCTTTTCAAAATCTAAAGAAATGTTTCAACACTTGTTGGAGAATTCGTAATGTCGTTGGTAATACCTTCAACGCTTGTAGATATATGTAGTGTGCCTCATTTTAAGGTCCAGAAGCTTTAGCTCAATTTAAAGTGTTTCTCTAATGCCTGTTGTGAATCTGCAACACCTATTGCTAAGTCCAACATAGCTTGAACTAGAGCACTTATCCAGCTCCTGTTATGGAAAGACAATGCCCATTAGATGGTCCAAACTGCAACAATTGTTCATAGGATACAAAAACACTAAAAAACAATAATTAGAACTTCTTTTGGTTTTGTTATTATTTTAACACATCATTCAAAGTAGATGAGTGAAACCCATACCTTGGGGTTGCATATTCTCCAAACATTCTCCCTATTGACACAATATTTTTCTTTTTTTTGAATGATGACAAAACTAATATGCTTTAATACCAAAATATTCAAAACTTAAAAACACACAGAGGATATCAAATGTCAAACCACAAAGTTGAAAACCAAATACAACACACAGGATACCAAATGTTGAATGTTAAAAACATACTAGATGTTATACAACCAAAAGAGTTCAAATAATAGTATCTAAAAAAGTATCCAAACAAATAAGTGATACCAATCAAAATACATACCAATTAAATCCGAACGTTCTGTCAAAACATCAAAACGTTCTCTCATTTTTTGTCATCATCACAAAAAGATATACTAAAGGCAAAATAAAAAAAATCTCCTATTTGTTAGATTAAATTTCTCAAAAACAAAGCAAACATTTAAAATACAGATTACTTAAAGAAGAAAAACTCCTTCTATCTAAATACTTTCTTCTAACAAATCTCCCAAGATACTCAAGCAATAATCTAATTAACATTACTTGGGATCACAGATTCTCTTCACATATTGGTGGAAGCAAGAGAGGAAGGATAGTTACTAGAGATTCATAATTCAAACACCCCCTTAGTAAAAGCATGTTAAACAATAAAGAGGGATAGAGATAACTTATTGTTTATGAATTCCAAAATATAATAGTCACTTCAAATTCTACTGCTCCACTCACCATTTGATTTTCTATTTTGAACAAATGGTGATGAGCCTCCAATCTTGTAAAATTAAACTCTCTTTGGTACCCATTTTCTTTTGGGTCCTTAGGGGTTAGCAGTATAAGCATGTTCATCTCACAATCTAGCTTAACAAAAGTATGCTTTGTGGCAAATTTTTTCATAATAAAAGCATTACCAAATAAATGTTTTTGTAAGCTCATTTACAGAGTAAATGTTAGGTGACTTCCTAAAAGATTAGTGCCTAAAAAGTGAAGGAACCTTCGCATTCTTGATATACTTGGTTCCATAAATAAAGGCATGATTTGCCTTTAGCTTATAAGACTATGAATATGAGTAGTTAATATTGTGCTCATGTGTAATTTTTCTTCTAGGTGGAGAGTGTAGCACATTTTACCTTCTTAGCTTATAAGATGCATACATATAAGTGTGACTAGCCTTTTGCCTAGACTTTTTAGTATATGCATGTGCTATTTTTATGCCTATAGGCTTTGCATTAGTATTTGCCTTTTGTGAAGAGGATTATGATTCAACACCTTGGATACTAGGTGTTCCAAAAGTTAAAGCTCTAATAAACATACTTTTAGAAATGGATGAAAAGGCATGATTGTATCCAATGACATGTTTCACTCTAGTATCTATTTGAAAGTCCAAAAGCAAATCCAGTATCATTTGAAAAAGAGTTTTTCAAGTCCAAAACCACCTTTTTTAAAGTATCATTTGTTTGGAAAGAATTTCATAAAATTTCCTCTCAAAATTTAACTCTTCATTTTCCCTTTCCAAAGTATCGATTTTCATTTTTAAAAATTCTCTTTCATTTGAATCTAAGAAAAGTGCTTTTCAAAGAAATTCTTTTTTTCTTTTCTCAAACATTCAACTCTTTTTAGAAGCTCATCTTATATTTAAGAAATGAGGAAATTTCATTTTTCAATGATTCATTTTTATTTCTCAAAATCTTATTTCTATAGAAAGATTTATCCAAGTCATTATTTGTTAATTTCATGGCCTCAATAAAATTTTCTGCTGTGAACACATCTTTGATATCATTATCAAGTTCGCATATCTCATTTGGAGAGTCCTTATTCGATTCATCCTCCATGGCAATTAGACATCTAGCTTTCGCTTTCTTTTTGGCCTTCCTCTTCTTTATATTTCTGTTGAAGGAGAATTTATCATCATTTGTGGATGTGGAATTCATTAAGCTCCTCCTCCTTTCCTCTTGGTGGTGGTCTTCTAGCTCTATAGACATATCGCTTCCTCTAGTTTGAGTCGATTTATTTTTGAGAAATCTTTATAAATAAGAAGACTTAAATGGTTGCCAAGATCATGTACCTCTGGCAATTAAGCTTCAAAGAGGTTAGGCTCTAATACCAATTGTTTGCTTGAATGGAGATGAGACAACCCAAAAGGGGGGTGAATTGGATTGTAAATAAAAACACAAACAACTAGTGCGAAAGCAACAAACATAAATCAACACAGAGATTTAAATGGTTTGACAATTTGTCTACTCCACTCTCCATGCTTTCACTTAAACCTTTCTATTTTTTTTCTAGGCTTAAGAAAAACCATACTTTTTCTAGGCTAAGGAATAACCTTCCTTTTTTCAAGCTCAAGGACAACTTTTACAATTACTCTCTTTTTACAAGGAACAAGAGAGCTAACCCAACATTTGGTATCTTTTTAGGTACAATACCAACATTTTAACCACTAGTAAAGATAGATCTAAGCAGTGTTAGTACCTCTCAAAATAGGAAGCAATTACACTTTTAGTGCTTAAGAAAATCTACTCTCAAAGAGTTACCAAATAATCCTCACTCTACCCAAATTAAAGCAACACCAAAAAGTTTGCATAAATAGCTTGCTAGATGTTCTCTAGTTGATTACAAATGTTCTCAAAGTTTCTAACTTTTTCTGGTCATATGAAAAGTTCCTTATATAGCCAAAACTAGAAATTAGTTGTTGGAATAGTTGATAATTAATCTAATAGCTTTTCTGCAAAACTAGCAATTAAAAGTGACAATGCCCATTGATTTTCAGTAACACCCGTTTGTTTTGCATCAGATAGCTCCAATGCCCGTTGGAGGTTTGTTCAATGCTCGTTGCAAATCCCATAGTGTTTGTTGGATGGTTTAGAACACTTTAGGCATATGCACCATTTTCTCAATACCTATTGGAGTATGATCAGCACTTGTCATTGATTTCCCAAAAAGTATGACCTTTGTGCTCTACTTTTCAAAATTTGTAGAAATGATTCAATTCTTATTGGAGAATTTGCAATGCTCATTGGCAACACTTTCATCACTTATTGAGATATGTAGTATGCCTCGTTTAAAGGTCTAAAAGCTTTAGCTCAATCTAGAGTGTTTCTTCAGTGCCTGTTGTTAAGCCCAACATAGCTTGAACTAGTGCATTTCTCCAATGCCCATTGGAAATTGCTCCACGCCCATTGGATTGTCTAGACTATAATACTTATTCATAGGATACAAAAACACAAATACAATCATTAGAACTTCTCTTGGTTTTGTTGTTGGTTTGTTATCATTCAAAACACATCATTCAAAGTAGAGAAGTGAGACCAATGCCTTGGGGTCACATGTTCTCTAAACATTCTCCCCATTGACACAACAACTGTATTATTAGGCTCATTTGGGCATTATTGAGTCTTATCTTAATTTAGTGGTATAATGGATCACACCTAAGCCCTCTTGGGTCAATATCATGATAGGTGAAGAAAAGCTACTGCCATTTAGGAAAAGTGTGTGTAGTAAGGCTTTGGGATGAGATGGTTATCCCAAACATTGCCAATTCATCCCATCATTGTTAATTGGTAGTTAAGTAACTTCTTAAAGAATGAGGTATCAGTATGTTATTAAGCAGCGCATTTGGTGAATGGTTTTCTAAGCATGATCATGGAAGCTTTTATAGTAACGAGTTGGTTGAGTGCCATATGTATTGTTGATATAATTGCAAGTGCACAATATCGTGGCAAGTAATATAAAATGAGTAGAATGTTGATTCCACGAAGATAAGTTACAATTACTAATGTAAATTAACTCCTATTGTTATCTATCAAATTGATTAAAGACGTAGAACTAATAATTAAACCATGACTAATCATCTTCATAATTTAAACAAAAACTTATAGGATGAAAACATTCTAGGGAGTTGAGTTTCATCATATTAGTATAATATGTTTGCAATTGAATTCAATTTTGATAATGTATATGCTTAAATCTTAAAGATGAATCCCCTAAGATGCCTAACATTCTCTTTCAAGTTATATTAGTTATATTCCTTTACCTTGTGTCTACTTTTGTGATTATAAAGATTTATAACAATTCATTAAGTTCTTTAGTAATTTCACAAACAACTCAATAAAATTATACCTATATATAAGTCATAAATTATTAAGTTCATTATTCGTTAAATTAATACCATGCTTCCATTTTTACTATTTGATGAGGTACCTTAATCATACATAAAAGGAGTTCTTCAATCACACAAGGAATTAAAGCATACAAATAATGAATCAAGATTGCATAGCAACAATAAAAACAAACTCATATCACATTCATAGCATAATGATAAGTGATTTTGTAATCCCTAGAATAACAAACTTAGTTCATCATTATATTAATGAAAGAATCCAGGATAGATAGAGAAATTCTTAACATATTAAATTGCCAAAAGAATTAAAACTTAGGATTTTAGAGATACTCCTAATAATTTGATATGAAAAACTTTGACCTTCCTTGAATTTTTCAAATTAATAAAATGAAATCCTTTAATTTGATCTTGCTTTTAATGTTAATAACATGTTTCTATGTCTAAATATCCTCAATTTCATTTTAAAGATCATATATATAATGGTATTGCATGCTAAAATAGGAGAGAAATTCAAACATAAAGCTTAAAAATAAAAAAACTAGGTTATGCATTGTAAATTTAGCCTTGCACAACTAGATGTAGGTTATGCATCACCAATTTTATATTGCACAACCTTAGATTAAGGTTGTGCATGAAGTCTATCTTTCTAATTTTGAAATTGCAAATTATAAACAAGGGTGCATGACTTAGATTGATGTTGTGCATGAACTGGTGTAAGTTTCTTTGAGCTATCATTTTTCCAACAACATCCTTTATGTTAACATTAACTTTCAAGAGTAATATCTTGAGCTAAAAAACCCTAATTACTCTTTTTTTTTTCTTTAAAAACTTGAAGATGTTCTCCATAAGTTATTCTAGCTTCTAATTCCATCATCTTTATATTAATTTAACTCAAAAAGTTTTACTACTCTATTAATTATCAACTTTAAAACATGCTTTAATTTTTTTTTTTATAATATATCTTAATTCTGCATCCAAATGATATAAGATTTCTTTCATAGCAAAATACATAAGAATTTTATCTTTAAGTTCATCTTTCACAATTTTATACCATTTTCTTGAAAATGATTTGATCTACAACCCTCTCTTAATTAAAGTTAAATTTAGCTTATTTTCTCACATAGCTTTTTAATGAGTTATCCTAAGTGAACAAAATGCAAATGTAACCAAAACTTTATAATATATATATATATATATATATATATATATATATATATATATATATATATATATATATATATATAAAAAATTAAAAATAATAAACTAAATAAATAATAAAAAGTAAATAGTGTAAAAAAAATATACACAAAAA